>VDFB02052779.1:43337-89390 GCA_007258455.2 Sequoia sempervirens | reverse complement strand
AGAGAGAGGGAGTTGACTTTAATGAAATATTTTATCCTGTTGCTAAACTAACTTCTATTAGATTCTTTTTATCAATTGCTACTGCTTATGATTTTGAAATTGAGCAAATGGATGTGAAAACTACATTTTCGCATGGGAATCTTGATGAGGAGATATATATGAAGCAACCTGATGGTTCTGTTGTAAAAGGAAAAGAAGAATTGGTTTGAAGGTTAAAGAGATCTTTATATGGATTGAAATAGTCACCCAAAATGTGGTACCAGAAGTTTGATGCTTTTGTATTGAAAATTGGTTATGTTAGGAGGAGGAAGATCATCAGGTTTACATAAAATCTCTATTGATGATCAACTTTAATTATTATCTTGTATGTTTATGACATGTTGTTTATTGGTAACGACAAGGTAATGATCAAAGAATTGAAAGCACAACTCTCAAGCACATTTGAGATGAAAAATCTAGGGGTTACAAAATATATCCTTGGTATGAAGATCAACAAAGATAGAGGTAACATGTGCCTCGCCTTTAAGTCAAAGCAATTATGTTGATACTAGTTTGAAACAATTTAACATGCAGGATAGTAAACCGATTAATATTCCTTTACCAGTTGGCACAAAGTTAAGTTTAGACATGAGTCCTAAATCTCATTTTGATTATGAGGAAATGTCTAAAATTCCATATGCTAGTGCAATTGGTAGTTTAATGTATGCAATGGTCTTGCACGTAGACCCCATATATAGCCTCCAAGCAAGGTGGAGTTCTTAGTGGGTTTGCACCAACCCCTGTAAAGAACTACTGGAATTATAAGCCAAGAGTGTTTAGATATTTACTAGGACTTTTGACACTGTTTAGTTTATCATGTATTATAACATATTTATATTATGTATAGATCATTGGAAATATAGGGTCTTTGCTTTGATCCAGATTGGGCAGAGATCCGAATAGCCTGAGTGGCTCCACAAGTGGCTATGTGTACACTTTGTTTGGAGCTGTGCTATTGGATGAGCAAGAGTGTTCACAATTCCTTTGTACACCATAGAAAACAAGTACATGGCTACCACACATGCCTCTAAAGAGGTAGTTTGGTTACAGAGACTTGGAAAAGGTATTGGTTTTAATTGCAAGCAAGTTAGACTTGAATGTGATAGTCAGAATGCTACTTTTTTAGCCAAAAATCCTATGTATCATGCTCGTACTAAGCATGTTGATGTTTAGTATCACTTTGTGTGAGATGTGGTTGAAGGTGGGAAGGTATTAATTGAGAAAGTTTACACTATGATTAATGCTACATATTATCTTACGAAACCAACTCCTACAAAAAAGTTCTCATGGTGCAGGAAGGCCATTGGACTTGAGTCATGTACTTGATTTAAAATTATTATTCCTTATTTAGAATAATTTCAATGTATAATGTCAAGTGGGAGAATGTTGGAAATAGGATGCCATTTAATTGCAATCCTAAATACTATTTATTTCATGTATCTCCTAAGTCCTTGGAATGTGTTCATCAACACTAGGATTAGGAAGAGATTAATATTTGATGAAATAATCATGCTAATTGACATTTGTAATTAATTCTAAATGTTAGGAGCATGTGAGGGCGTCCATTTTGAGTTCCTAAATAATAGGAGCACATGGGGTGCCCACATGGTAGGTGACACTCACCTTGAGTTCAGTTAACTATTCAGAGTAAGAGATAACACTTCTGAATGCATGTAAAGATCCTAGGAGTTAGGGTTTGATGTTTTCCTACATGAAGTTTAGTTCAATTCAATTCAAATTAGTTTAGTTCAGTTTAGAATCAATCTAGTTCAGTTATGGTTCAACTATCTTCAGTTAGTTTTAGTTGAATGCTAGTTGACTTCAGTTAACTTGGAATGCATGATTAATGACTTGAGTTGCATGACAGATAATAGTGAATACCTTTTGTTAATAGGGGATTGCCATTATTGCATGAATGGTGTTGAGAAATGTTTCAGTTAATAGGAAATGACTTGGACCCAACTTAGGCACCCAAGTTGGCTTCTTGGAATTAACTCCTTTGCATGTTAAGATATTTCAAAAGGCTAAGTTAAGTGGGCCCTCTCTTGGGCACTTAATTTTAGGATGAAGCCTTGAAGATATTTACATAATGAAGGTTGAGTTGCTACTTCAGTTTGGGACACCCAAATGCACGAAGATGAGGATTTGACACTATTCTTCATGGCATAACTTTACTTCCAAGAGATAGGCGTACCTTTTAGGGATAGGTCTTGAGCATTGTAATTGTAACTCATGTTGAGTTTACAAAGTTGATCAAAGCCTATTTATCTCAAGCAAGTTGAAGAGAGTTATTATCAGTTTTATTACAGGTTGTGAAGAAGATTTGGTGAAGGAAAAAGAAGCATTATCAATCAAGAATTGGAGCTATTGTAATCTACTTCAAAGATTGAATAATAGATTAATTCTTGATGGAGTTTTTTCCCAAAAGGGTTTCTCCACGGTATATGCTTGTGTAATCTTTCTAATATCCTATCTAATTCTTTTACAACTTTTGTCTTCATTCTACAAACAATAAAATGTATTAATTAGATAATCACCCACAAAGAATTTGTAACAAAGGAAAGCATATTTATATTAGAAATCTTAAAGTTTTACAAAGTATTAAGCTAAGAAAACACCTCAATTTTCAACATTCGCCCCTAATGGCGATTGGGTCCCACCTAAGGTATTTAAAGTGGGTTTCAAAATTTAGATATTTTAAATGATGTTTATCAGGATTATTTTCAAAATACACTTAATTAAGTCTTGTAAATGTAAAGTGGGGCCAAATAAAGCATATGAAAGGTCCAATTATTAATGACAAGCCTAGAAAAGTGTGAAAGTTTGTTACAACAGTTTACAACACTTTGAAATAAGGCTTGGTAAATGATAAAAAGAGGTTATTTAGGTGAAATATACTAATAAGATCCTAGAAAAGTGTGAAGGTGTGTTACAACACTTCACAAGACTTTTGCAAGGCATCATAAAATTCTTATTAGTTCACAAGGGCTCAAGACCTAATGTGAATGTGTTAACCACATTACAACACTAAATCAAGGAAAAACTAAGACACTATCCACAAGAAGGACCCAAATGAGCATGAAAATTTCCAAAGATCCATTTTTCTACACTACACTTATAATAACTGGAACTATCATTTTTTATGTTTTGGATTGAAAATACTATGCAAATATTTTCTTTGTCAATGATTTTTATCATAATTTTCATGCATACATTGTAAATTCAAAGTTTTTCAAGTTATATTAAGGTTTTAACATGATCTAATGAAGATTGTAGAAGATTTGAAGCACTGCACAAAAATAGGGTTCACAAAATGTGATGTGGGAAAAAGGTATCTAGGTTCTAAATCATAGTTTTTCTAATATCATAAGGGAAAGGACTAAAATTGATCTCATACACACACTTGGCTAATAACCTCAATGGAAGAGTCAAAATGGTAGATCAAGGTTTCTATCCATTTGGTGGGTGTTTGGGGAAATGATTAATTTTATTTTTAATTGATTTAATTTGATGATACAAAGATGTACCAAGGTTAACTATGAAAATACAACAAATTGAGATGATTTCTAGAAAATGCTAAACTAGAAATTAGAAAAAGAGTTCAAAAGAGTAAAGTGTAGACACAGAGGAACTTGCCATATTTAAATATGAGCTTGAGATGACTAGATAGGGGAACTAGGGGCCTTAGACTTGAAAACCAGATATTTTGAATCAAATTTTAGTCTCATGTTGCTACTTCTCTATAAGATCTCCTCTTTTGGAATTAGTTTTAGAACTTCATTTGTCATTGACAAAATTCACTTTCCCCAATTTGTTTACTTGTATGACTTAAATTATTTAATGAAAAATTAGGTCTCCAATCCTCTCAAATCTTACTTTAGATTTGCAACCTATACACAAGAAAGAGGGAAAAAGGTTGTGCCATATAGGGGCTTGCCTACGTCAAACCCTGTTTTGGTATTTCTACCTCTACAACAACTGTGATGATGCAAAAGAGATCTTACCATCAATAAGACAAAGGCTAAATGATAAATAAGGGATAAATTTACAATTACTACAACTCAACACTTAGATATGTATTTCTTGATGCACTGAATCATTATACTCATCACCTTTAAGGACAATTGGATGCTTCATTTAAAATCCTGTAAGTGTTAGTACTCATAATTTATAATAGAAATGAAACATTAAAAAACTCAAATGAAAAAATGAAGCATTTATAATATGTTGCTTGTCTAAAATAATGTTGTGTTTGGTGGGGAAAGGTGAGAACCTTAGGGTTTAACTAGGGTTAGTCACCTTTTCACTAACTAAACATTAGGGAATTAAAGATGAGATTAACTTACAACTTGAAAGGTGAGTCAACCAATACTTGATTTACATTTCCCCTTTTTGTGGGTTATTGATGTGGAAGTGATTTGGAAATGGTATTATGATGAAATGTAATGATGCAACTAGCTAACTATGAAAACAAATTGTTCTAAGACAAATGCATACAATCTAGAAACTGATAACCGAATTTAATGACTAGAAATGGATAAAGAAGATATGTGCACCTATGATTTGAATTTGAGCTTGATTTGAGTGGAAAAGGGTGCCCTAGAGTGGAGATTTGAAATTGAAATATTCTTTCATAATCCTCAGGTCCTTAGTCAGTGTCTTCTTCCTTTTGGATTTTGTTCTCAGATCTTTGTCTGTCATTTAGATAATTGAGTTTCCATATCTTGTCAATTATAGGACTTGAATGCATAAACAAGTGAATTATCTTCAATCTTCTACCAATCCTCTTTAGATCTATAAAATACACATTTAAAAGGAGAGGAAGGGTTGTGCCATATGGGGGCTTGCCTCAATCAAACCTCGTGTTGGTATTTCTACCTCCACAATGGAGAAATTTATGATAAAGAGAGCTTATCCTTTTGAGGGATATAGGATAAATGATAATGGAGTAACGAATGAACAACTTGCTTGCTACAATCACCACTCAAATATGATATCCTTGAGGGATTGAAGTCATGCACATCACCTTCAAGGATTGATTACAATTTGGCTTGATTTGACTTGAAGACCTACAAGTATTAGTACTCACATAAAACTTGACATGATGCTTGGGTGCTGAAATGTTGCAATATTTCTACAAATTATGCTCTTGACTACTCTTGAATTGATAATAATTGTACTTCAATATTTCTTGATAATTATCCTTAATTGAAAATTTGAAAATACCATGTATTATATGAAATTAATCTAATTTCCCAAAAAATAAATCTCGATAGCCAACAATTAGGATTTGAATTTCAAATAATAAATTAACAACACTGGCATATTTAAATTTGGGGCCATTTTAAGGGGACAAGGGTGCCCTTGTCCATACCCACTTTTTTGGAATCGAAAGTGTCGAGGGAAAATATTAAATGCATATTTTGATTTTACACATTTTATATTTTGATAATGACAAAATGGGCCACATAATGCATTTAATTTAGGGAATTAGGACCATAATTAGGTCCAAGCACAAAGGAGGGAGAAAAATCTAGTGTGAAATTGTCAAGGGTGACAATTTATGATGCTATATTTAGCCCCCACTTTAGTGAAAGTATGAACTTATGCTCAAACTCACACTAAAGTAAGAATATGTCAAGATGGTTTCAATTATCCAAATATAGAAGAGATAGGATGACAATGAATCTAGGGAGAAGCACACAAGTCCCCAAGACTCAAGATCCCATGGAAAACCAACATAAGGACAAATGAACACACATGTATAAAATGCGGTATGACAACAAAAAATATATACATGAAGAAAACATAACACAAACATAAATTAAATATAATGTAAGCATTGAATATAAACATAAGAAAACACATAAACACAAACACAAGGTTAGTACTAAAAGGATTTGAGTCAATAAGGAAAAGAGACCTCAATATTAAATTTGTCTCAAATACCAAACACCATATCTCAAATGTATGTTAGATAAGAGGATTCTCTCATGAGGATTGGAAAGCTATGCTATGCTAAATCACTCACAAGCTACATGGATCTACTAGCTAGCAAGTTACGTTATGCTAGGTGTCCATAAAATATGATGGGTTTCACAAGGATAAAAAATTAGATTATGATAAGACACTCATGAAACATATTACTCCATTAGAAAGAAAGTTTTGTTATGCTAGGTGGCCATGTTGAAAAGGGTGCTCAGGTTCATGAATCAACAAGCTGTGTTATGCCAAATCCATGGAATATCTTGAAAAATCTCACTTTAGGGAGCACATAAAGCTTAAAATCATAGGGGATAGAAAATTACCATACGGGATGCACAAAATTTAACATCACAAGGGATGAAAAAAAATCATCTCAGGGGGTGCACAAAATTTAACGTCATAGGGGATGAACAAAAATTACCTCAAGGGGTGTACAAAATTTAACATCACAAGAGATGAATATCATAAAGCCACACATCAGGGGGTGTTATAAACAACACCACCACAAAGGGGGAATTATAAATATCAAAGGGGCATTGCTCTACACATGGGAGGTCACACGTTAGGGGGTATCACACATGAAACCACCACTAAGAGAGGAAAAATCATGAAATGAAGGATCACACTTTAGGGCATACTAGCCATAGTATTACCACCAAAGGGAACATAACATGCCATGATGAATCAAAATTATAGGGGATATCAAGCTTAATACCACCACAAAGGAGAAACTAACATAGATTGAGGAAATCACACTTTGATTATCATTCATGTCATATTTTTGTTAACAAGATCACACTTTCTAGGAGATGTATGACATCATCACTAAAAAGGAATTATTTCTTACATAATGATTATGCGGGGTAATATATGTACCCCCTAAAAATGTTAGTGTACTTGCTACACTATATTTTAAGGAGATACAAAGGGATCCCTTGTAGCAAAAAATGTGTCTAACATAAGGCTATATTACCCTTTCCCCCCAAGTGTAGGCTTACTTATGAATGAATTCATAAATAATGCCTTGCCTAACTAGAAGGTGAGTCAACTAATCCTTGATCTCTAATTCCTTTTTTTTTGGGGGGGGGTTGGTGTAGAAGTGATTTAGAAATAGAATTATGATGAAATGAAATGATGAAACTAGCTAACTATAAAAATGCATTGTTCTAAAATGAATGTAGATAATTTGGAAACTGATAACCAAATTTAATGACCAAAAATGGATAGAGAAGATATGTGTGCACCTATAATTTGAATTTGAGAGGACAAGGATGACCAATGCACCCTAGACTAAAGATTTAAAACTAAAATTAGCTTTCATAGTCATTAGGTCCCTAGTTTATGGCTTCTTCCTTTCGGATCTTATTGTTTGATCTTCATTTGTCACTGAGATAATTGAGCTTATGTATCTTGTCAAATTGCAGGGATTGAATGCGTAAACAAGTGTATTATCTTTAATATTCTTCCAATCCTCTTCAAATCTGTAACCTGCACACTCAAAAGGAGAGGAAGGGTTGTACCATATAGGGGCTTGCCTCAGTCAAACCTTGTGTTGGTATTTCTACCCCCTAAATGGAAAAATTGATGATAAAGAGAGCTTATCCTTTTGAGGGATAAATCCTAAATGATAATGGAGTAATGAATCAACAAATTGTTACAACTTACTAGACAAATATGATCTCCTTGAGGAACTAAAGTCATGCACACCACCTTAAAGGATTGATTTGACTTGAAGACCTACAAGAATTAGTTCTTGAACAAAAAAAATGAATGTATAAACATAATATACTCACATAAAACTTGACATAATGCTTGGATGTTAAAATGTTGTGATAATTCTATAAATTTTTCTCTTTACTAATCTTGAATTGATAATAATTGTACTTCAATATTGCTTGATAATTCTTGTAGTGTAGGAAAATGCATACCCTTGCATTTTCACACTTATTTGGGCCCACCTTTCTTTGTTTATCCTTATTTATGTCTTAATTGGTCCTATTTTGCATCCACAAGCCTAATAAATTATATATTTTTATGGCTAATCCTGACAAACATCAAAGGGTATATGATAATTTAATGATTCTAGCTGTGTGTCCTTGATTTTTGGATTGGGACTAAGATGCCACCTAGGGCGTCTTTTTCCTCCAAAGGTCTTGGGACCTTGATTTCAAATACACCTTGAATGGGCCCCTCTTTGGAGTTTGTGCCCTGAGTTTCAACCCTCGGGACTAAGACACCACCTAGGGCACGTCTTAGTCCCCCTTAAGTTATTTTTGGGATTTAATTTAAAATCTTGGAAGGATTTAGCCTCCTTTAATTAATTAATTCATATGTCAGCTTGTTGTGGTGTAATTTTGGGATATTAAGCATAGATAAGTATAAATACAAGGTTCTTTCACTCATATTTTCACCTAGAAATCTAACAAGCAATCTAAGCATCTAAGCATTCAAGTATACAAGAGAGCATTCAAGAGAAATTCATCAATCATTTGTAGCCATCATCAAGATTCAAGCATCATATCAAAGATATTCTTTTATCATGTGTGCTTTTGAGCTACCATTTGTGATGTAGGGTTTTGATTCAAGCAAGCAATTCAAGTCAAGATCCATTAATCATTCATACAATTCAAGATTTGCATTCAAGTTAGCCACTTCACACAAGTTTGTACATTTTATAACAAGGGTTTGGTGAGTTGTAACATATCATTTTGTTTATTCATCATTTACCTTCATTATTCTATTTCATCCCAAGGTTTAATTACCAACAAGGAGTTTGACCAAGGAAAACCCCCATTTACTAACAATCAACAAGTTTTTCCTCTCTTGCATGTTTGTGTTTGCAGATTTAGGTTGACGACTTGAAGATCATTTGAAGTGCAAAGTTTCAAAGTTACATTGCAAAGTTTTCATCTTCACGGAAACTCACTTATAGGCTAGATCTGGAAGTTTCAGGACTTGAGATCTAAGAAGAAGGAAGTGCAAACATTGAACATCAAGATCACATTCAAAGATTTCAGAAATCCAAGATGGTACTAAGTCAGAAACAAAGGCGTCATAGTCCTCCCAAGGGTATTTTTTTAGAGATTTTTCCAGATTTTGTTCCAACATCCAAAGATTCTGCATTTGCCCCGAAAAATAGCCATGCGACTAAGACAACAGTAAGGGAATCTTAGTCCTCCCTAGCATATTTTGATAGTATTTTTGAATTTCTAGAATCCTCATTACATTCCCAGACTTCCCTGGTACATGTACATCCTAACTTGCTGTTACTTAATTTTGTCATTTGCATCCATCATTTAACTTGGATTACTAGGTTTTGTGAGTTGAATGTTAAGTTGTCTTTTCTAATATTTTGCTTGGTGGTGAACCCTTCGAAGCCTAAACAACCCCCCCTAGGTCTTCCTTGTTGAGAATTGACTCACCTTTATGTTGATAGTCAATCCAATTTGGGCTCCTAAGGAATATTTGAATGATAATATGAGGAGAGTGGTGTTGTATGACCTAGGCCATAAAGCACCCATTTTAAAACCATTGTTCATTTTGGTGAACCTGATGCTTTGGAAATTCATTTTTATAATTTGGAGTTCATTAAGGCCTTAGATCTAGGTTGCATTCATTCTTTCATTTTATCTTGCATTAGTGAAAGTACATCTAGGGTTTCTCACAATTGCATTAGCGAAAGTGCATATAGGTTAAATTTTTTCTTTCTTGCATCATCTTATCTCATTGAAAGACTAAAATCCACATTGTTAATCATCCTAATTACATTTAGAAACATTGTTATTGTATTCAAAATTGAAAAAAATTGCATTCAACTTTGCATTCAATTGTTTGCCATTATTCACTTTTTCTTGCATTCATTTGCATAGTTTTCTATTTCTAAACATCAAGTCCTTTAGTGGGCAACCTAGGAACACTATTATCAACTAAAATTTTGCTATTTTTCTAAAAAAACCTTTACTAGACTAAAACACCCTTACTGGTATCTTAGTCCCTCTATGGGTTTTTGGCTCAAAATCCTATCTAGGTTGTTTACTTTCTGTTCTAGTTTCTGGAACCTCCAAATTTCATCAGCAGGATAAAGACACCCTTATTGGCATCTTAGTCCCTGTGAAGTTTGAGGTTGCAATTTTTCAGGGTTAAACAATGATTTTTTGCGTTTCTGTTTGTTGCCATTGGTTATCCGTTTCAGTGGGTTGACTCTCTGTTTCATGCATTTTACTAAATCTAGCTTACTTCATTCCAAATTTTCATTCACACCATTTCATTGCATAGTGTAATCAGTAAATTACCTTGTTTGAAACCTAAAAATTGCATCTAAACATTTCATTTTAGGCATTTACATTACATTTTGAGTTCGCATAGATTACTTTTCACAAATATTGGTATCGGTCTTTTCCAAGTTTGCAAAGAAAAAGTTAGTTAATAAGCATGCTAGTCATTCATCCAATGCATTCCCTAGTTATGAGAGTCTCTTAGCACAAGAGAGTGAAAATAGTGATGCTTTCCTTAAACCTACACCCCCTCTTATCTATCCTATTTGTGGGAATGATGTGATAGAAGAGAAAAAAAAGAATAGATAACCATGATGATCATGATTGTTCTTCTCCTGATACCTCTCCTGTTAGTGACGAAGGTATCTTGGTGAAAGAAGATACAATCATTGAGAATCATGGAGATATTGTTTATCCTTCTCCTCATCCTCCTTAGAAAGATATTTTGGCACAAGACTGATGAAGGGAGGGGGGTGACACAAAACCCTCTCCACTGAATCAATTTCAACACAAACAAAAATTCTCAATTCACTGTGAATTTCAACAAAAGTATGAAAGAAACTACAACATGCAACTTGCATTAAAATGAAAAATCTGCAATTACAAAATAATAAAGTCTCATTGAGACTATGGGCACCACATATGCCCTTTACAACATCATAGAATTCATTACAAAAATCTGCAACATTCCATAGAATTTCCTGTGCTTCTCAAGCACTACAACCACCCACATGCACACTCTCTCACTCCTCAACAATGGCTGCAATAAACTTATTGGAACCTTAACACTTTGCTGAAATTTCCTCTTAGATAAAATCCACGCCCAAGTTGTGAGTTGTTTTTGCACTTTGAAAACTAACTTCAAAAATGTAAATGAATTATCTTTTATTACCAACTTTCCAAATCTGCCGGAATGAAATAAAATTCAATTTCATTTCTATTTCAAACTCAAAAATCATCCTTCCCAAAAATCCATGCCCAAAAGGAGAGAATTTTTAAATTGAAATAAAAAAAAATAAAAAATCAAACTTCTCACTTGTTGAAGCAACCAGTCTCACATACAGTTTACCAACAGCTTCCAAAATTGAACTCACTCATCAAAGTTGCCACCATTTTGAAAATCCCTATTTTTTTAGGGATTTGTGGCAGTTGAGATTTGATTTCAAATTAAAATCTCAAGAATTTCCGTTAACTTTCAAAAATCCAAATTTTGAATTTTTGCACTTCCATTTCCTTTGCAACACCTACTTTTTCGGGCACAATCATTCAACATGTAATGTTAATGTAATTTAATTTCAAATTACATTATTCTAATAATTACAAATATATGTGGCAACCATTTATTGAAAACCAAACAAAATTAAAATAATTTTTTTTTGGTTGATTCAAGATTGCATGAACCCATGGATGCTCTTGCATCAGAATGAGATCATAGACACATTCCTAAATATTACCTTACCCAGTCTCCATTCATCCCTTGCTTGTGAGAATGTCCTAGTGAAAGAGGATGAAAACATAGATAAACATGATAATCACATTTATTCCTTTCCTAGTTGCAAAGATGATACTATGATTGATGAGAATCTTATGTGTTTCTCTTCCCCTAGGGAAAACCCTATTGAACAAGACATTCCAACCATTGATAACTCCCTTATTTGTGATGAAGTCATTTTAGAAGAAACAACCTTTGAACATCATGAACATGTGGTTTTTAGTTCTCCTAAAAACTCTCCCCCTTTGGAAGATATCATGGTGCAAGAAAATGTGAACATTGACACATGTCCTTGGGTGATCCTACAATACTGGTTTACAATTTTTGGCCAAACTAGACATTGAACTGAATTTTTTTAACTAAATCTTCACTTTCAGGCACCTATAGCAGCTAAACCATGAGAAATTTGAAGATGATACAAACTAGTGATTTGTGACATTTTGTCTATAGATTCTAAATATATTTTTTTCAAATTTTTTTGAATTAGATTGTACTTCTTTTTCTGTCTCCTTCAAAAACTAGTTTTTAACAGTAAACACCATTTTTAAAGAGTGACGTCACTGGCTAACACAAATTTTTTCTATGAAGGATAAAATTCTATTTTTTTCAAATTTATATTTGTAACTTCGATATCTAGTGCATGGAATTGGTTTCATAGAATTTAATTGAATTTTTTTTTCTTAATTAAGTTTCAAAGTTAAACCTTTTACAATTTAGACATGATTCACTAGCTAAAGCATAATTTTTTTTGTATGTATTGATTTTTTTTTTTTGTTGGATCAAGGACATCAATATCTAGTGCACTGATATTTTTCAAATTTTCTTGATAATATGATATTTTTCCACATGTGCTTGAAACAAAGAGCTTGATTTTCGGTGAAAAACCTATGTTTAATCAAACTAAAAAATAAAATACATAATAAAAACAAAACATATTAAAATTATATTCAATGGATATCTCGTTCTGAGGATTACCATCATCCAGTTGAGTCTGTGAAGTCTCCTCCATTTTCATCCTCAACCCGAGCTTCAAAGGGAAAAATTCTACAAAAAATTGGTGCAAGAGGGGGAGAAGGGAAAAAAATGGGGGTTTGAATGAACCCAAGTTCGAGTGACCCCCCCTTGGAGGTTCGCTAGAACTAGGGTTTGAATGAACCTTGGTTCAAGTGAAACCCCCATTTTATTTAATTTCTATTGTCTTCATTATAAAAAAATGCCAAAAAAGTGGGTCCCATCATTTAATAGGGTTCTTTTGAACCAAGGTTCATTCAAACCCCTTTTGGGTCCATTCAAACACCCTATTTCGTGCGAACCCCTAAAAAGCAAACAAAAATTTCATAGGAGTGTTTTTGCAATTTTCCTTCCTCACTGGAATTACAAACCAGTATTGTGGGATCACCCCCTTCAAACACTAGCAATGAGGCTTCCTTAGATGAAGATGACAAAGTGACATTAGACTCCTCTTTACTTAGAGATCATAAAAATAGGGACAAGCTTTTTGAGTTTATGACAACACAAATTGGATCCCCTTTAATGAGCAAACCTTCTAAGTCACCTCCTATTAACGACCCACATAAAAAGAAGATAATATATTTCTTGAAATCTATAATGCAACTTGATAGTCACAATGTTTTGCAACAAACAAGTTATAACACAATTTCTCAAACATGTAGACAACCACAAACCATTCCCACAACATTACCATTACCTCAACATATTTGGTCTAGTTCTTCTCATTCACCTTTACACGATGTAGTTGAAGACCTTAAAAAGACCCCTGCTAAGATATCCTTATGGAGTCTTATTCAACTATCACCTACATACAAGTGCCTATTTCAAGAAATATTGTAAATAAAGCAAGAGGAGATCCAGTCTTCTATGAATAATGTAACATCCCCTTTGATTGTATGCAAGTCACATAGTTAAAAATCACATTCCCTAAACATGAATTGTACCCTCACTTGAGATTCAAAAAAAAATGAAGCCTTGATGATAAAGGTAATCATTAATGAAACTGAAATTATGCACATTCTAATAGACAATGGAGCAACTACTAATGTTTGTAGCATGGACTTCCTAGACAAAATTGGCATGGCCAAGAGGTTTATCCAACTTAACGATGTTTTCATTACTTTGACAATATTAATAGGCAACCTTTAGGAATGATCACATTACCTATTGAGGTTGGACCTGTAGTGTTTCCTACCCCTATCCATATCACGCCAAGACCTCTTTCATACAACCTTCTCCTAGGGAGACCATGGATTCATGCTATGAAAGGAGTCCCATCTACCCTTTATCGTGTGATGAAATTTGAATACAATGTTCAATAAGATATATGTACAGTTGAATCAAATGAAAGAAGCTATAAATCACATGACCAAAACACTCCTAACCCTCCTAATCCTTTCATTCCAAAATCAAAAGTTGAACCTATACAAGTTGATCCTAATTGCCTTTCACCTACAACGAAACTCTTTAGTGATAAGTGGGGATCGTTAGATTTTATGCCTCATTTTAATACAAAATCCAAAATCTCACCCTCAAATTCCAAAGAGTCATATACAAATGATTCATTTTCAGACAAAATTTCTATTGATGATTGGGGCTCATTAGATTTTACACCCTTCTTTATGGGAGAATGCAAAACCTCACAATCTAAACAAAAACAACCTTTTGTTTCATTTGTTCAACTTGATCCTATGTCAACAACATTACCCCATGGTGGTGATGGGGGCTATTTAACCCCCATCCCTCATGAAGGGAGGATGCACAACTTTAAGAAACCTAAAAAGGATTTGTGTTCTCATGAAGAAACCAATCCTTCTTAGAAGCATGAACCCCCTTCATTTGAATTAAAATATTTTTATGTTATTGAATACAAACTTCCTCCCAAACATGGATACAATGAACATAAGAAGCAAAATGATATACCATACTATTTCAAGAAAGATTTAGGTTTACCACCTTTATCTCCATTTTCATCTAAGGCCTTATCATCTAGTGTTTGTATGACATCTTGTGCAAATAACGAAACAACATATTCTACTCTTCATCAAGAAAGTATCTTGTCCAGAATCCTACAAGATTGTTTGATTTCCCTCCCTCCAAGAACACGAAATCAATTTTACTACAAGATTTCATTTTGTGCATATCATAGACTTTATGGTCATTCTAGTAATGAATGTATGGCTTTGACAAACAAAATCGAACACCTCAAGGACTGTGGTGCTCTTCCTTTTGTTGAAGCACCTAATTCCTCTAGCTAGTACTTTCATCCTATTCGGCTCATCCTTGTCCAGCACTAAGTGGGGGCAAGGGGTTAGGTAGCCTTGTCCTCATATGTCACTTGTTGTTGCCTCTTTTGGCTAGTTGACCGCCTTCCATGTATATGTAAGAGCAAGCTTGGGATATGGATGACATGCCTTAAGTAGGCTCTCTTGTCTTCTACTTTAAATAAATTTCTCACAACAATGGTGTTAGCAACCACTTTAAAGTGGGGGAATACATCGACACTCATGTTTCATTGTGCAATTTTCTTTCTTCTTGCAATGCGTCCTTTTCTTGGTGGTGTCATTGGGTTTGATTTCCTCTGAGAGCGTGATATTTCCTCACATTTTTCCTCTCTTGGAGACGTTAAGCACAATGTTCCCTAAGATGAGACCTCACATGAACTAAGAAAAATCCCTTCGAACATCCCTCTTTCTTGTTGTATTGCATTTTTGTACCTTATTAAAGCCATGGAGATATGGTTCCTTGGTGCTCATCTAGTGAACAACTAGCTTCACTAGCCCTTGTGAGCATGCATTTTCTTTCTTTTGTCCTTATCATAGTCATGGGGATATGACTTTGATATGGACCTATTGGGGCTCACCTAGTGGACAACTAGCTTCACTAGCCCTTGTGAGCGTACATTTTATTTGCATAATGGACAACGCGTTCCACTTGTAATTTTTTTTGGATAAATAGCCTAGACCCAGTCCACAACGCGTTGGACGACTGGTCGAAGCTTGATCCATTGCATTTTTATTTTTCTTTTTTCCTTTTCTATCTTTGATGGTGTATGCTGGTGATCTAGTTATGGCTTCATTTATCATCTGCATGTGTGTTCCTTTGTGCCTATGTTGGTCTATTATAGGATCTTGATCCTGAGGGATTGGCCACCCTCTTGGTTGTTGTCATCCTATCTTACTAGCTCATTTGTACATTTTAACCCCTCTTGATTACATGGTTGACTATTTTAGTGTGAGTTTGAAGCAAGTTCATCCTCTCACTAAAGTGGCGGCTAAATGTAGTGTAGGAAAATGCATACCCTTGTATTTTCACACTTGTTTGGGCCCTCCTTTCTTTGTTTATCCTTATTTATGTCTTAATTGGTACTATTTTGCATCCATAAGCCAAATAAATTATATCTTTTTATGGCTAATCCTGACAAACATCAAAGGGTAAATGATAATTTAATGATTATGGCTATGTGTCCCTAATTTTTGGACTAGGACTAAGATGCCACCTAGGGCATCTTTTTCCTCCAAAGGTCTTGGGATCTTGATTTCAAATGCACCTTGAATGGGCCCCTCTTTGGAATTTGTGCCCCAAGTTTCAACCCTTGGGACTAAGATGCCACCTAGGGTGTCTTAGTCCCCCTTAAGTTATTTTTAGGATTTAATTTCAAATCGTGGCGAGATTTAGCCTCCTTTAATTAATGAATTCATATGTCATCTTGTTGTGGTGTAATTTTGGGATATTAAGCATAGATACTTAAGTATAAATACAAGGTCTTTCACTCATATTTTCACCTATTAATCTAATGAGAAATCTAAGCATCCAACCATTCAAGTATTTAAGAGAGCATTCAAGAGAAATTCATCAAGCATTTGGAGCCATGTCATCAAGATTCAAGAATCATATCAAAGATATTATTGCATCATGTGTGTTTTTGAGCTAACATTTATGATGTAGGGTTTTGATTCAAGCAATCAATTCAAGTCAAGATCTATTAATCATTCTTACAATTTAAGATCTACATTCAAGCTATCCACTTCACACAAGTTTGTAGATTTCATAACAAGGGTTTGGTGAGTTGTAACATAGCATTTTTCTCATTTATCATTTACCTTCATTATTCTATTTCATTTGAAGGTTTAATTACCAACAAGGGGTTTAACCAAGGCAAACACCCATTTACTGACAATCAACAAGTTTTTCCTCTCTTGCATGTTTGTGTTTGTAGATTTAGGTTGAAGACTTGGAGATCATTTGAAGTGCAAAGTTGTAAAGTTGCATTGCAAAGTTGTCATCTTCACGAAAACTCACCTTCAAGCCAGATCTGGAAGTTTCAAGACTTGAGATCTAAGAAGAAGGAAGTGCAAACCTTGAACCTCAGGATCGCATTTAGAGATTTCAAAAATCCAAGATGAGACTAAATCGAAAGCAAGGGCATCTTAGTCCCCCAAGGGTATTTTGCAAAGATTCTTCCAGATTTTGTTGACATTTGAAGATTCTACATCTGCCTTAAAAAATAGTAGTGGGACTAAGATAATAGTAAGGGCATATTAGTCCTCCCTAGCATATTTTGACAACATTTTTGTATTTCTAGAATCCTCATTACATTTCCAGACTTCCCAGGTACATACATTTTAACTTGCTGTTACTTGATTTTTTCATTTGCATCCATCATTTAGCTTGCATTACTAGGTTTTGTGAGTTGAATGTTAAGTTGTCTTTTCCAAGCTTTTGCTTGGTGGTGAACCCTTTGAAGCCTAAAGAACCCCCTAGGTCTTCCTTGTTGAGAATTGACTCACCTTTGTGTTGATAGTCAATCTAATTTGGGCTCCTAGGGAATATTTGAATGATAATAGGAGAAGAGTGGTGTTGTCTGACCTAGGCTATAAAGCACCCATTTTCCTATTGTTCAATTCTCCTTAATTGAAATTATGAAAATACTATGTATTTATATGTAGTTAATCAAATTTCTTGAAAATAAAATCTTGATGGTCGACAGTTAGGATTTGAATTTCAAATAATAAATTACCAACATTGAAATATTTAAATTTGGGGCCATTTTAAGGGGACAAGGGTGCCCTTGTCCATACCTACTTTTTTGGTATCTGAAGTGTTAGGAGAAAAATATTAAATGTATACTTAGGTTTTTTATATTTGATTTTTTGATAATTGATAAAGTGGGCCACATAATGCATAATTTAGGAAATTAGGAGCATAATTAGGTCCAAGCACATAAGAGGGAGCAAAATATAGTGTGAAATTATCAAGGGTGATAATTTACGATGCTACATGGTACTATAATTCTACTAATTCTTCTCTTAACTTCTCAATTGCTTAATTAAAAATGCTAGGATTGCTTGTCAAAGTTGTAAGGCTTTCAAATGATGAAAATACTTGTGTTTATATGTAATTCTTTGATTTCACAATAATTAATTATTGATAGTTGATAAATGACTTTGAATTTTCAAATGTTAAAATGTCAACACTGACATATTTGAATTAGTGCCAAAATATGTTGGACATGGACGTTGGGCACCTAGACTAGACCTATTTTGGGGCCTTAAGCATTGTTAAATAAATATTAACTCTTTAATCCCAATTCAACTTTTGATTTTCCAAAGATTATTATAAAATGGGAAAATTAAGCACATAATTGGGTCAAAGCACATGAGGAGGAGCTAAACCTAGTGTGAAATTGTCAAGGGTGATAATCTATGATGCTACACTAATATTTCATTTATTTTTATATAATATCAACACAAATAATTTTGAAAGATTGATTTGGGGTTGTTATCTTCATTTTATGCAAGAATATTAATTGGAAATTGTGTACTCTTGTGTCATCATCAAGGAAAAAAATAAAGGCTATCATAGAAGAGGCATCTTTAGTGCTTTGTTGAAACTGTGCTAGAGCGATTGGTAAGGGTGGGAACTCTATATTATTCTTATCTTAAATCAAATCCTTATTTAAAGAGGGGATTTGGGTAGTCTTAGTCTCTTGTATTTTCTATAGGTTCTTGTAAATAGAACATGAAGCATGATTATAAAAAGGGAGACCTATAACATTTCATGGATGTTTTGATCATTGAAGACTACCTAAAGAGTCTTTCCTTGAATGGTCCTTGTTTTTCATCATAGGCTTCTACACAAGTTTGAATGTGCTTCATCATAGGCTTATATATTGTGTTAGTATCAAATTTAAAATTTAAATTTGAATTGAGTCCTTTTCTTTCTTTCTTAGCCATTCTAGCGTGTGAGAGTTCACACCTTTGAGAATTTTGGTAGGTTTTTAAGTTATAGTATAAAATATTCCATATGCTATATCTAAAACTAGTGTAGAACCAATTGATTTCCCTTGAATCCTTAGACTTGACATTTTCCATTTATATTTGTGGCTTTGGTTGTGCAGAGGTAGAAGCATAAGATTTGTTGTCCTTGAAATCCAGGGGATGTTTGCATAGCTACCTAGGGGTAGAACTCCTCTTTGAAATTTTTATTTCTAGAAAATCCTTAGTGAGATTATATTTTTCATGAATTTTCTTGAGAGAACTTGAATATGTTGGGTACAAGTTAGTTTGAAAATATTAAAGATGAAAAGATATTTTTGTTAATGGTTCATCCCTTTTATAGCCAAAAATTGTGTATTAATAGCTAATTTACATACATGATGCCACCTCTTTTTAGAGTACAACCACACAAATTTTTTTAGTCCACTTAAGTCTTGAATCTTTGCCTAATTGTAATTTACGCCGAAGATCATGTATCCAATTTGAGAAGAGCCAACCTGTTTTTCCCTATCAACGACTGAAACTCCTTGGGAGACGATAAAAATCATCTCATCCGTCCAATTTTTCCTGTGCATTTTTACACGTCAGTTTTATTTTTGCTGCTTTTCCGTCAGTTTTTTTTAGTTGGTATAATTGCTTTTTCGTGCATGTTTTAATGGATTTCCATTGCATCCCAAGCGTGTTCATTCAAACAAATGTAGTGGCATTATTCCACCAATAGTTTTTGGTAGTTCAGAGGGCATGTAAAATTTTTCCACCGCCATCGTACGATTTGATCGATATATTATTCTTTCTTTTCTTACCCAGTTGTATTCATAAATGCATTCACTGTACAGCTGAAATAAGTAGTATTTGTTTTCCACGCTTAATGGAGTGAAATTTGATTTCCCCACATAGTACTGGAATCAAGAATGGAGAGAAAACACTTGTTATTTTCATGCCACCAACAGAAGATTGAATGCCATTATGTGGGGATTTATGGAGTTAGGCTTAAGTCATTAAATTATTCTATAATTTAGAAGTAAAATTAAAAAGTGCTACATAGTTGTAGTAGTTAAATAAGAACTGAGTAAGGTTTCAACAAGGGTTTTAGAGTATGTTTATTAAAATGAAAATTACGGCCAAGATCCTAGTAAGTAAAATGAAAATTACGGCCAAGATCCTAATAATGTGCATATTTAGGTTTTATTAAAATGAAAATTACATAACATCATACTTTTGAAGTATTGATGTCCATCTAAACATAAATAATGGACACATGTAACAAGGGGGACTTAATAGTTTAAATATTAGTACAATAATGGAGTTGGAATAGTGAATTTCGGCATTACACATTTTCCATTGAGTAGTCAATCATTCTCTCAAAACTTTGATGTAATCACGATGTATGTAGAAAATTGCAAGGTCTGGAAAACAATGATAAAAATGTAAAAGACATTTCATCTGGACATGCTCTTCACATATCCATCATAAAGTTGAATATTTTAGAGCCCCCACTTTATAATTAAGGTTTTGATCTATGCTTTCTAAGTTTGTTTTACCTTGTTCGCCATCATAACTGTGGTAGGTGAACTGAATAGATGTTTTCATGGAAGGAATTTCTAGTAACAAGAAAGGTTTGAATAAAGTTTGGAGGTAGATGGAGATGCAGGGGAGGCGAGGGGGGGGGGAGGGTGGTAGCGAAGGAGGGGAGTGTAGAAGTGGAAGTGCCATAAATGATGCTTTGTGCTCTTTCTCGTCTTCTTCTATTAATGACATCTTTCGTCACATGGAAGTGAGTGCATTGTTTATAGTTACGATGGGCTCGTTTAACTTGCAATCTTGAATTTTTCAAATCCATTCAATATTTTTTGTAACTTTACATAAAAGGTGCAACATTAGAAGTAACTTTTAATCTAACAAGGAAGATTAATATAATTAAAGCTAAATACATTGAGATGTACCTGTAATAACATCAATTGGAAGTGTAAAAAACTTCATTCTTTGACTCCTCCAACCATCCCACTGCTTGATATGTATCTTTTTGCAACAAATTGCTACTGTAAAATGCAACACCCAAGAAAAACCACCATGACATGGTTGCCACCAATTTTCTACCTTGTGGTTTAGGAAAAGCCATGGAAAACCATCAAAAGGATTGCAAACCTTTACAAACTCTCAAGCAAATGCAATTGGTAGGTGTAAATCCATACTCCACAACCTCTGCTACCATTCTCCCTACCTGTACAAAAATGGGAACTTTTGAATAGCATATGGACATCCATCGAAGCATAAGGTATGGAGGAATTTTATCAGATGTTGTAGTTGCGACTGCCCTAGTAGACATGTATGCAAAATGTGGAAGCATAGAAAAGGCACGTGAAGTGTTTGATGAGGTGCCTCAAAGAGATGTGGTCTTGAGGACTACAACGATTGCAGGATATGCACAAAATGGATTTGTTGAAAAGGCTTTAGAAATTTCCAAGAAAATGTAATTTTCAGGTTTAAATCCAAATTCCACAACCTTTGCTAGCATCCTACCTGCCCATGCCAAAAAGTAAAACTTGTGACATACGAAACAGTATCTACTCATCACAAGAAGTTCATTAAGGGATCAAATCTTGTACACAATAAACATCACCAAAAACATGTCATTTCTAATATTGCAATTTATCTATAGATAAGATGCTTTGCTTTGTCAACTGTGGGTAACATTGAATCGAATTACTATGTTAAAACCCTAATATAAATTGAGATTGAAGATCTCAATGCTCCTTTGCTTGTTTAACTCTTTCTACTTGCTTTGTTCGCAATCTTTCATTCCAATGTACACCAAGTGGGGAGTAGAACACATGTAGAGGCTTGATAAGGTTTGATCTTTGATCACCACAAAATTATTGTGCTAGTTGCATGGAGGAGAAGGAGATATTGCCTCCTTTAGAAAATGAGTTTCATTGATTCTATTGAATTGTGTGGAGCTTGGAAGGTACAACATAAATATATTTCATGTTTTGCCTCTCTGCTAAATGCTTTGCAAACACCAAATTACTCTAAAGAAATTATCACTGCATCTCTCTATCTCTCTCCATCTCTCTCTCCCCCGTTCCCTCCCTATCTCGCCTATCTCTTTATCTCTACCCCTCTCCATTTATCTTCTTATATCTCTATCTCTCTCTCTCTCTTTCTCTTGCTATATGTATCTCTCTCCCTCTCTCTATCTCCCCCTATTTATCTTTCCTTCTCTATCTCTTCCTCTCTCCATCTCCAATTGTCTATATCTTTGTCTCTCTATGTATGTCTCTCTATCTATATCTCATCTCTCTGTTTCCCCTCTCTTTGTATCTCATTATATCTATATCTCTCTATCACTCTATCTCACCATCTATATCTCTCTCTATCTCTCCATCTCTATCTCCCTATCTCTCTCTATCTTCATCTCTCCCTCTCCCACTCTCCATCTGTCTATTTCTCTTGTCCCTCTCTCCCTCTCTGTCCCCCTCTATCTCTACACATATCTCCCTCTCTCTATCCATCAATCTCTCTCCCTCTCATTCACTCTCCCTCTTCCCATACCTCTATATAAATATATTTTTGCCTCTCAATCTCCATCTCTCTATATTCCCTTTTCATTTCACATTTTATCTCAATCTCTCCAACTCTCCATCTCTCTCTACCCTTCTATCTATTCCTCTATGTACCTCTCTCTTTATATCACTTCCTTTCTATATCTTTATCTTTCTCTCTTCCTCTCTCTCTATCCACAAATCTATCTCTTCCATCTCTATCTATCCCTCTCTCCTCTCTCTTTATTCTCCCCTTCATTCCCTTCATACCCCTCTTTTTCTCCATCTCTACCTCTATTTTCAACTCTATCTCTTATCTTCTTACCCCCCTCTCTCTTGCTCTTTCACACTTTTTCAACATACACATTGCACCCAACCAATGTGTAGGTATTTATAGCATATTTTGATAATTCGTTAATATATAGTTTTATTTTTAACCAATTTGCATAAATTACAATATATGATTTTAATATAATACAAATTAAATTATACTATTATAATATATGCTATTTTATAATTGATATTATAATTAATAATTAATATACTTATAAATAATACAAGTAAAACTAACATATAAATATAATATAATATAAATAAAATTATATATAATACAATTATACTTTTTATAATAATATATAAATTATATTATTATTACATAGAATATTCTACACTAAAATTTATTCATTAAATTTTTATATATTTAATAATATTCAAATTATATAAAATTTATACAATTTAAATTTATATTATATTATATTTATATTAAAATTTATTTTCCTTACTATTTTATATTATAATGCAATTTATACCATTTTAAATTATATTATATGATATTTATATTTAAAAAATTCCAATTTAAAAGTATTTTTAACATGAAACTAAAAGTAAATAAATTAAGGATATATATTATTTTATTGAAAAAATTATTATTTTTAAAATAATAATATAGATCATGTTTATTTTTAAATTATTTACTGTGTTTTTAAAATTGTCCTAAAGTCAAAATAATTAATTTAATATTGATATCACTCAATTTTTTTTGTATAGATTTACTTATATCTATACCATTTATGTACCTTAGTATCATCTCTCTCTATTTAGATATATATCCCTCTCTACCCCTCTTCATATATAACTTCCTATATCTTTATCTATCTATCTCTTCATCTCCCTCTCTCTCATTGTATCCCTCTTTCTATCTATATTTCTCCCTCTCCCTTTTTCTCTCTCCTTCCATCTCTCCCTCTCTCTCACCCTCTTTCTTTTCAAAGTTATATCTATCTCTCTATCTCTCATTTGTATCATTATCTCTCCATCTTTCTATTTCTCTCCCTCCCTCGTTTTATCAGGTGTCTATTTCTCTCCTTCCCTCTCCCTCCTCTATCTCTCTCTCTAGCTCATATACACACACAATCCCTGTTTTTCCCTCCTTATCTCTATATTTATCTTTATTTTTCCCCCTCTATCTAACTCCCCCTTTCTCTTTATACCTCCCTCTCTATTACTTGTCTATGTCACCTCCTCTCTCTCTCTCTCTCTATATATATATATCCATATCTCTATCCACTCTATTTATATATCATTATCTCTACCTCTCTCTCTTGATCTCCCTCTTGCTCCTCTCTATCTCTTTTTATTCATTTCTTGCTATTTATAGGTTTTATTTTAGTCATGTTTGGATCCTTATAAGTGGATGCATAATTGATTTGAAGCTATCACTTTTCCATTGAGACCTTTGTTGTACAAAAAATCATTTTCTTAATGACCTACTAATTGATATCATATTTTGCACAAATGTAAGAAAAAATAAACCAATTTTTTCCTTAATTGACCTTCCACAACTCTTTGGCGTACCCATTGCACACCAAGGTGCAATAGCTAGTTATAATGATTTATACATTAATCTCTCAAAAATGAATAGTTAATCCATAATTTGTAAGATTTCTTTGAAATCTAAATAAATACTAGAAGAGATTTGGATCTATAATTAAATTTGAATTCAAAATTTTAAAGATAAAATCAATATCATACATCTAAATTAAATTGAAAACCTTAAAAAAATAAAAATCTATAAATTAAATTTAAACTCTTCAAATTTATAGAAGTAAACTCACACTAACTTACTAACTTTTATGCAAAACATAATATATATACTAATTATATATATAAACTAAATTAAATGGAAACAGTAGATTATAAGTTTCCAAAATCATACAATACCTCGTATATCCATTAAAAATCATCCACAAATTGTCAAATCGTAAGTCTAAAAGAAAGTGATAAAAAGAGACTGAAATGCCATTCATGAAGAAGAAAAAAATGAAATAGAGACAATATTAATTTTTTTACATATTTATACAAAGATGTGAATACTGTTGGAACTTTTTTCTTCCCGGGCTTCGGGAACAAGCAAAGTCTTGCCTACTGTACAGGTGGTCAGTTTACAACAGGAGCATGGGCTATCTCATGCTTGAGTATTTTATTTACAAAGAATGGTTGGCATCTACTAATAAGAATTTTATGTGCTATTCTACATTTTGGCTTTTCACGGTTACCTTATTTACCCCCCTCCTCCTCCTGTAATATTGTTGCATTTTTTCCTGGGAATTTGACACGCAGCTCGTAGAAGAACATATTGTGTCCTTGTCAATGATTTCACTTGTATACGAATGCTCTGCTTTCACACCAGCTTGTGGTTGGTGGGCATTACCATTTTGCATGTGATGATGATGAGAGGAGTGAATGCGAATGAGATGGTAATGACTAAATCTGCTGTGTTTGAATTTGGGCATGACAAGATGCAGAACGTGCTTGTTAAAGCTCCCTCTGGTGGCGCCCATGTTCACGTCCTCAGGAATTTTGAAAGGCCTTCTTCTCTTCCATGTTGGGCCGTCGTTAGCCATGAGGCGCCACCTCCTCTTAAACATTCCCACCTCTTTGCAATAACTTTCTCCACGTAATATCACACTCCTCTCCTTATCCATTTCCACCTCTATTTCATCTGTGCTCAAACCTGCACAACATAAACAATATGCGTCTCTTTAATAGTATGCTTCCTATAAGAAAGGAAACAAAGATTGAAGTAGTAATGTATGATGTATGATTGAAGTACCTTGAAGGATGAGATTGAGAAAGTAGGAGCAGCGCGTCTCTCTCAATCTAAGGTCGCCGCAAAATGCTTCAAGTCGAGGCCGACCATGAGTAGAATTTCTTTTGCGTGCAGTACTCAATGCCAAATTCAACTCCATTGCAGTTTCAGTCCCAAATAAACACAAGAAGAACGAGCCAAGAAATACTTGTAGAAATGGTAATGGCTATTAAATTAGTGAAAGAGTTCTGTTAGAGAGAGAAGTGGAGGGAGCGCATAAATATAGCGTTCGCTTGTGAGGAGAATGATTCTGAACGTGAGTTGATGTTTTCACTTTCCGTCGGACGCACTTTCTTGTTACCCAAGTAAAAGAGAAGCGCCCAAGAATGGAATATGGAAGTACAGTGATGAGAGGGAGTAAAGGAAAAGCTACGTAAAGTATAACCTGAGTTAAGGTTTAACAGTATGTTCCTTCCAAACTATTTTGAGCAAGCTTTTGCCTTTCCTCAGCGGACTTTTTTAGTCTTTAAGTATGAAAGAAAGAGAATGAAGGATCTAGTGAAGCCTCTATTGAGGTATGTACTTGGGTAGAATCCCATAATCAAGAAGTTATATGGTGAAATCCAATAGTTGTAATCATTAGTATCTTATAGTTTTGAATCTAGTAGATCAATTCCTAGAGTTTTTGTACTCTGTGTGTTGTGCTAAAGCACATTAGCTACTAAAATAATGTATTTGTGATTAGTAACCTAGGTATTGCATGGTAGGAAGAAGAACTAAGAAATTATAATTAATTTCATAAGGCCTCATTATGTTGTATAACCACTCATTAAGGGAGACTAGACCTACATGGTCACTCTTGTGGTCAATGTTGATAATCTTAGTAGATTTATAGATGTCAAATGATGGTCATTATATGAGTGTAGAATGATGGTAATGCTAGTTATAGCTAGGTGGTGTTGGCTTGTTTAGACCTGTGTTTCAACTATTAACTTGTGCTTGGCCCCATTAGACTTGTTGTACAGTTCTTTACATATGTAATTGTAAGTCTAGTGAATTTAATATATAAGATCTTAGTGGATCCTATGTGTGACAACCAACTCTCTATTTATATGTATGAAAGAAATAAAGCATATAACTAATTCAATACTTGATAAGAATTTGATGTAGAGAATAATAGATGGCAAAGTCTATATACCTTGTCATCACTCCATGAAACAATATGCTTTGTTGTGATGGTATCCAAGTGGAATAATAGACTATATGATTAGATTATAGCTAGAATTTTAGCAACCTTGATCTTATGGTGGCCAAAATTAAGTGAAATCTAATCCCTTACATAAATGATTGAATTAAAGGTTGGTCACAACTTATAAACTATATGCATTATTCATAGTGAACTCCTAGATTGAACTTATTCAATTTTCATAGGAACATGGGGTACTAAGCATTGGAACCAATGCTAATAGGTCATAGAGATTGTCACATGGTCATTCGATAGAAAATTGAAAAATCGATGATATTTATATTCTTGTATAAAATTTGGTACTATTGTCTTGCAATATAACAATATTAAGTTTAGTAGCTAGATAATATGGACCTCAAGTTGAGTTTGGTGTTGCACAGACAATTTCCTTGGCACCAAAAGATTGACCTATTAATGCCCAATACAACTGCAAGAGTTAATGAATCCACGAGAGGTAGTTAATCCATATCACGAACCTAAGTGCCACACAACACAACACAAGGAGACCAAGGGCACACACCTTGCAACAATCCCCCCTAATGCAAGCGAGGGGTTCAAACCCATGACCTAGGCTTTGATACCAATTATTACATAGACGGTTGTTGTTGCACCAAAAGATTGACCTGTTAATGCCCAATACAACTGCCAAAGTTAATGAATCCACGGGAGGCGGTTAAGCCATGTCACGAACCTAAGTGCTACACTGCACAATACAAGGAGACCAAGGGAACACACCTTGCAACATTTGGATCCTTAGTGCTTACATATAATTAAGTTATGTTTTACCTTCAAATGAAATCCAAGTATTTTAACATTGATTTATGAATGGATAATAAGCATCCTATTCCATGTACAATACTTGAAATTTGATTAAAGTTGCATCATCCCTTGGAGGATTAACAACCTTTTTAAAATTATTTTATCAGGATTTTATAATTCTAGTTTTATATTTAAGGGAATCCTTATCATTAGTGTCCTAAGATTCCAATGTAATGTCATTGTGTTCATGTATGTGTAGTGTGTAATGTCACATAGACAAAGAATTGACTTAGATCCTTCATATTCTTTTCTAATTTAGGATTGAGATTGTTCAAAAATATCAATCATTAACATGTAAATTAAAAACTTTAAAGGAAACCCATCAAAGCCTCATTGTTAAGGGACAAAGTCTAAGTATTTTTTAGGTTTGAAGATCTTCTTCATGAGCTTATTTCTTGAGTAAATTTATTTTAAGTGCTTAGTTTTTTCCTCATTTACTCACAATCATTTCTTTATTTTTTATTCTCCTTCTTCAACACTTTTCCTATAACAAAATGCACACCACACCTACACAATAACCAACACACTTGAGGACATCCACACTACCTTCTACCCATCCTCAAATTTTATGGAGGATAGAAATCTCTTAGTTGCAAACTTTAGTCAATGCCATGCAATGCTTTCAGCTCTCCACAAACTAAAACTTAGGCTATAAGACTAAATTTGATACAATTGTAATGCAAGGTATCAAGTGATAATATGCCTAGTCGTATAACATAGAGACTCACAATGAAAAATACACTCTCAACAAGAAAGAAGGTAATCATATACTAAATAATACATTTAAAACTTTAATCCAAAATAATATAAAACTAAAATAAATATCAATCTACACTTATATACTCTAAACTTGAATACCAATGAAAACTAGAAGATAAGGTAGAGTGGCATCTAAAAAAATAAAGTGGAATGAACTTAACATCCTTTTATTTTAAAGGTTAATGATATCCTATTTTGACACAAAAAGTATTATTGTTTAGTGAACTATCTCTATTTGAATGATGAATAGAATAATAATCTAAATTAACATTATTATTTTTTCCATTTAAATTTTTGAGACTACTTCTTTGCATACACGTTGAGTAGGGTAGTTGTAGCTACATTTGAAAAAATTCCACTATCTGTGATGGATGTCCATACCTTGTTCCAAAGCTCCCATTTTCGCACAGGCTAGGAGGACATTGGAAAATGCCACAGACTTTGGATTTACACTTGCCAATTGCATGTGGATGAAAGCTTCTAAATCCTTTTTGGAAAATATATTTTGTGCATATCCTGCAATCAAAGCATTCCATGAGTCCAAATTTCTTTGAGGCATTTGATCAAACAGTGCATGTGCCTTGTCTATGCTTCTACCTTTTTCATAAATGTCTACCCATGCATTTCCAACTATACTATGTGATAATAACCCCCCTTCTATTCTGATTTAATGGATACCCATAACCTATTTTGAAGCTCTCACTATTGCTGCTACAAAAATCATTTGTATAAAACAATTACAGAGTTAGAATGTTTTATGTGATCAAACGCTTGCACAAGACATCGTGCGAGAATACTTTGAATTAGAAGTTAACAACGACTACTATTTGAATGAGAACGAATGTTGGCGAGAGGAATGGATGTTGACAAGAGGAAGGGGTCTACATTTTCCACCTAAGTAGTCAAACCAACTTAGAGTGTGCTGGTTAAGAAATGCCAATTTGAGTGGACAAGGGAACCTAGAGCACCCTAGAATGGAGATCTAAAATTGAAATATGCTTTTACAATCCTCAAGTCCCTGGTTTGTGGCTTCTTCCTTACGGATCTTGTTGTTGGATCTTTGTTTGTCACTGAGATAATTGATTTTATGTATCTTGTCAAGTTGTAGGGATTGAATGCATAAACACGTGAATTGTCTTCAATCTTCTTCCAATCCTCTTCAAATTTGTAACCTGGAAATTCAAAAAGAGAGGAAGGGTTGTGCCATATAGGAGCTTTCCTTGGTCAAACCCTAGTGTGTTGGTATTTCTACCTCCACAATGTAAAAATTGATGATAAATAGAGCTTATCCTTTTGAAGGATAGATCCTAAATGATAATAGGGTAATGAATCAATAAATTTCTACAACTCACCACTCAAATTTGATCTCATTGAGGGACTGAAGTCATGCACATCACCTTCAAGGCTTGATTGCAATTTGTATTGATTTGACTTGAAGACCTAAAATCATTAGTACCCACAAACAAAATGCATCTATAAACAACAAACTCACATAAAACTTGACACAATGCTTAGATGTTGAAATGGTGCAATAATTTTGCAAATTTTGCTCTTGACTACTCTTGAATTGATAATAATTGTACTTCAATATTGCTTGATAATTCTCCTTAATTGAAATTGTGAAAATACTATGTATTTATATGCAATTATCTAATTTCCTGAAAATTAAATCTCGATGGCCGACAATTAGGATTTGAATTTTAAATAATAAATTACCAATATTGACATATTTAAATTTGGTGCCATTTTAAGAGGACAAGGGTGCCCTTGTCCATATCCACTTTTTTGGGATATGAAGTGTCAGGGGTAAAATATTAAATGCATACTTGGGTTTTGCACATTTGATTTTTTGATAATTGATAAAATGGGCCACAAAATGCATAATTTAGGAAATTAGGAGCATAATTAGATCCAAGCAAATAGGAGGGAGCAAAATCTAGTGTGAAATTGTCAAGGGTGACAATTTAAATGCTACATGCTACTATAATTCTGCTAATTCTTCTCTTGATTGCTCAATTGCTTAATTCAAAATGCTAGGATTGCTTCTCAAAGTTGCTAGACTTTCAAATGATGAAAAGGACTTGTAAATTTATATGTAATTCTTTAATTTCATGATAATTAATTACCAATAGTTGAAAATTTGACTTTACATTTTCAAATATTAAAATGTCGACACTAACATATTTGAACTAGGGCCAAAATAGGCTAGATAGGTGTGTTGGACACCCTATCCCAAACCTCTTTTAGGGTTTTAAGCATCGTTAAATAAATATTAACTCCTTAATCCCAATTCAACTTTTGATTTTCTAAATATTATTATAAAATAGGAAAATTAAACACACAATTGGACCATCCAAGCACATGAAGGGGAGATAAACCTAGTGTGAAATTATTAAGGGTGACAATTTACAACATCACTAATATCTCATTTTATTTTCTATAACATCAACACAAATAAGTTTGAAATTACGTACTCTTCTGTTATCATCAAGGAAAAAAATAAAGGCTACATAGAATAGACATCTAAATAGTGCTTTGTTGAAATTGTGCTAGAGCGATTGAAAAGGGTGGGAACTCTATATTATTCTTATCTTTACCTAAATCCTTATTTAAAGAGGGGATTTGGGTAGTCTTGGTCTCCTGTATTTTCTATAGGTTCTTGTAAATACAACATGAAGCATCATTATCTAGAAAGGGAGACCTGTAACATCTCATGGATATTTTGATCATTGATGGCTACTTGAAGAGTCCTTCCTTGAATGGTCCTTATTTTTTCATCATAGGATTCTACACAAGTCTGATATGTTTTAGGTATGGATGCAACTCAAGAAATACATATTATGCTAGTATCAGACTATAAATTTAAATTTGAAATGAGTCCATTTCTTTTATCCTCAACCATTCTAGCATGTGAGACTTAGCACCTTCTTTGAGACTTTTGGTACTAGGTTTTTAAGTTATAGTATAAAAAATTCCACCCACTATATCTAACACTAGCGTAGAACCAATTGATTTCCCTTTTCTTAGACTTGATTTTTTCCATTTATATTTGTGGCTATGGTTGTATAGGGGTAGAAACATAAGATTTGTTATCATTGAACTCTAGGGAAAGTTTGACTAGCTACCTAGGGGTAGAACTCCTTCTCTTTGAAATTTTTATTTCTAGAAAATCCTTAGTGAGATTCAATTTTTCATGGATTTTTTTTTTGAGAGAACTTGAATATGTTGAGCACAAGTTACTTTGAAAATATTAAAGATGACAAGGTATTTTTTGTTAATGGTTCATCCCTTTTATAGCCAAAAATTGTGTATTAATGGCTAATTAACAAACATAATGCCTCCTCTTTTTAGAGCACATCCACAAATGCAGATTTTGAGTCCACTTAAGTCTTGAATCTTTGCCTAATTGCAATATTACAATGATTTATACATTAGTCACTCAAAAATGGATACTTAACCTTTATGAGATTTCCTTGAAATCTAAATAGATAATAGAAATGATTTGGATCTATAATTAAATTTGAATTCAGAATTTTAAAGATAAAATCAATATTGTACATCTAAATTAAATTGAAAAGCTAAAACAAAAAATAGATAATCTATAAATTAAATTTAAATTCTTCAAATTTATAAAAATAAACTCACTGCAATAACTTACTAACTTTTATGCAAAACATAATACATATACTAATTATTATATATAAACTAAATAAATCAAGGCAAACACACAAAAATTTTAATCCATACAATTCTATAAATTAAATGCAAACTAAGTAGATTATAAATTTCCTCGTATATCCATTAAAAATCATCCACAAATTGTCAAATCCTATGCTTGAAAGTAAGTGATAAAGAGATTGGAAATGCCTTTCTTCAGTGGACTTTTTAGGTCTTTACTGGATTTTAAAATTTTATTGTCTATATAAAGTGACCTTTCTTCTATACAAACACAAAATCTATATGAAGTGATATAATTGCTCTTTTTTGGAAACAAATTAGGTGTTTTTGTGAAGTCGGAGGAAGCTATGGAAAAATTAGATTATAGCATGTTTCCCAGGATTTGCATTTTAAGACAAACAATCCATCCTCTTCCAAACATGATAGAGATAAAAATAGGGGAAGGTGTTTGGGAAAAAAAAGGTGAAGATTGAGGAGGCAATGATATCTTGCTTGAAATGTTCAGGGAAAGAACACTTAGAAGTTCATTGCCAAAATGTGAAGAAAGGAATTTAAGGGTTAGCCTAGGATACCCTTGCCGAGGAGCTAATGATCTTAACTGAATCTGATGCTTGGGAAGATCATTGGAACACACAAGAATGGGGGCTTCACTGAAGGCAACTGAATAGCTCGTCTTGTTTGATAATAGGGAAAAATTGCTTTTGGGATGGGAGTCAAAAAGAGGAAATAGATTTTCTCTTTGAAAATGGTTCTGAGGCAATTTATCAAGTGTGGAATCATCATGAACCCATCCAAATGGTGGAAACCTTCCCTATCAAAAGTTCAGATAAAGCTAAGTTGGTGCTGGTCTCAGATGGGAAACTGGTTGAACTGATTGCTCAAATAGATAGAAATGTTGAAAATGGTGGGCTGAATGAATCTCCCCGAATGGGTGAAGTTATTGCTTCAAATAAGAACATCCACATAAGAGTTGAAGGATCTGAACTTGAACCAGTTTTGCAAGGAAACTCCCACTCCCCAAGTAAAAAGGAGAGTGTTAATAGACACTTGCATGGTTGAGATGAAAAGCATGGGGAAGATTGGGATCATAACTCTCCATGCAGTAATAGGCAAGATATTGAGGTAGAGGCCAAGCTGCTTCAAGATGACATTTTGTTGGAGAATGAGGACATCATTTTAAAGGATATTCCCATCTCCCCTATTCAAAATCTAGAGAGTTCTTTTGAAGGTGTCAGAGATAGCGGTGGTAACCTGAAAGATTCAAATTTAGAGATGGTGTCAGATGAGGATAACAGTGGTGAAGATATGCTTTGTCTGCAAGATAATATAGGGATTGTTGAGAATAGAACAATAGAGCAATCTTCAACTTTAATTAATAAGGCTAAGATTGGAGAGAAGAAAAAATGTAGTCCTAAAACTAATAGAATGCATCTTCAAATGGATGGAAATGCGACTGGATATAGTAAATTGAGATTGGGAAAAGGCTATGCCTTTTTGTGGCAGCCATGAAAATATTCTCATGGAATGTCAGGGGCTACAATGCCCTTGACAAAATCCATTTGATCAAAAGATGTTTTGATCGAATGAGGCCGACCCTGGCTTTGCTTTAGGAAACAAATATTAAGGAGCCTGATTTTGATTCCTTTTATAGATGCTTTAGTAGATGGAAGTGTTTTCTTATTGGGGTTGTTCATGCTTCAGGGGGCCTTGGTGTCCTTTGGAATGAATCAGTAGTTGATGTACAGGTTGTCCGTTAGGATAGATTTTGGGAATAGCTGAATGTTGATTCTAAACAACTTAGGGTAAGCTTTTCAATAGTCAACATTTATCGTCCAAATAGCTCAGCCTAGAAAAAGATGCTTTGGCAAGAACTTTAAGAAATTTTAGGTCTTGTGGATGGAAGGATGTTTCTCCTAAGAGGTTCAATTTTAATGCTATTTTGATGCCTTCAAATAAATTGGGGGGTGTGTTGGGTAGAACAAAGTCAATAGGACTTCAGTGATTTTTTTGTGAATAATGGGCTCTTTGAATTTCCCTTCAAAAATGGCAATTTCACTTGGATGAAACGGAGAGGAGGTTTTCTTAATTTAGCAGAGAAGTTGGATCATTTTTTGTTAGCAGGGGATTGGGCTGCTCAATAGCAAACTTGCAAGGCTGAGATCATTCCCGTAACTAGATCAGACCACTATCCCATAGGTCTGAGAATTCAAGAAGAAGCCGCACCAAATCGTTGCCCTTTTAAGTTTGAAGCAATGTGGTTTCAGGCTGTAGGGTTTAAGGATTTGGTAGTTGATTGGTGGAAAAGTGCCCCAGAATGGGTAGGTAATAAAGCTTTTATTTTTTTCAAAAATCTCCAATTCCTGAAGGAGCAGCTTAAGAAGTGGAATAGGAAATCCTTTAAGAATATATTTGCTAAGAAGCTCACGGTGGAGGAGGAGGTGAAGGTTTTGCACACAAAAGTAATTGAGAAGGGAATGAAGGAAGATGATTTTTCTTTGGAGAAGTGTTTGAACAAAGAATACTTAGAAATTTTAGCTTGGGATGATTTTTTTTTGAGGAAAAAATCTCGTGAAAGTTGGCTAGAAGATGGAGACAGGAACACAATTTTTTTAAATAATTCCGTAAAGGTGCGTAGATCAAATAACAAGATTTTCTTGATTAAGGACATTAATGGAAATGTTTTGAATGATGCCGACCAGATCAATAAGGAAGCCATAAGTTTTTATTCAAATAATTTTGTGGACAATTCTGATGCATTGTTGTCTGACTTAAGCATTCTAGATGTAATTCCTAGTTGTGCGTATGAGGCTCAGAATTCAATGCTTACATGGAGGAAATTTCATTAAAAGACTTATCAAAAAGGAATTATTTTGTTTGGGTGGAGATAAAGCCCTTGGCATGGATGGATTTCCGGATTTATTCTTCCAAAAATTATGGGATATATTTGCTCAAGATCTATGGGAGGTGGTTGAATAATCAAGGAAGGGAGGTTTCATTGTTAAATATTTAAACAACACCTTCATCTCTTTAATTCCAAAAAGGTCGGTGGTGAATTCCTTTGAGGACTTTAGACCAATTTCCTTGTGCAATATGGTCTATAAAATAATATCTAAAGTCATAGCTAATAGGTTGAAAAGGGTTTTGGATTCGGTGATCTCACTAGAGCAGAGTGACTTTTCCTCAAATAGATCTATTTTTGAAGGTGTTATTTTAGCTCACGAGGCTATTCATTCTATTTGAATGGAAAAAATTATAGAGAGAATGATGGTAAAGTTAGACATCAAAAGGGCCTATGATGAGGTTAATAGAGGTTTCCTACTGAAAGTTTTAGAGAAATTTGGTTTTTGCAATGAATGGGTGGCTTGGGTTCAGAGTTGTATCTGCACACCTCATTTTTCTGTCTTGGTGAATGGTAGTCCACAAGGCTTATTTGGATCTAGTAAAGGGATTAGGCAAGGTGATCCTATATCACCATTTATCTTCATTATCTTGGTGGAGACTTTAGGAAGATTGGTTTCCAAGAAACGTAGGAATGGTCTTTGGAAATGCATCAAAATTGTAGAAGGTATTGATCCCATTTCACATCTTCAATTTGTTGATGACACTTTTTTGATGGGAGAAGCAGCCTTTCAAGAAGCCTGAATAATGAAGGAGACCTTAGATGAGTATGGTAGAGCTTTCAGGAAATGAATCAACTAGAGGAAATCATAAATTTTATTTTTTAATACTCCCATTCAAAAGCAACTAGAAATTTGCAGAATTCTTGGGATGAGATCAAGATCCCTCCCAAACAAATACTTGGGTATTGTGCTATAGAAAAAAGGACCCTTTGCTTGACATAGGATTAATTCATGATAAATTGGACTTAATGAGGCCTTGATTCAATTTTTGTGAGGCATTTTATGCATCCACACTAGGTCTTGGACCCTTATAAGTTGAATAACATGCTTTTAACGATGTCTTGTAAAGGTGTTGTAAGATGCTTTCACGCTTTTCTAGACATAATAAACTCATTTATCCCTAATTCAACATTATAAAATGTATTTTTAATACATCCTTACATCAATCTAGAAGGTTTTTGAAATAAACTTAATGTTAAACTAGTGTTGTAATGTGTCTTGCACATTCACATTAGTTCTTGTGCCTTCCTAGGCTATGTGGACCTCATTTTAGTGTTGTAAAGTGTATTTAATCACACTTTCACATTGATTTCTGTGTCCCAATCCCTATTTGACATTTACATCATCACTATTATGCCCCTATTAACCCATATTGTGCATCCCAAGGCTTTAATTGATCAAATATTCAACAAAGTTGCAATTTAAACTCTATTTCCTTATCTCCTAGCTTCTGAGGTGTCAAATTGGCCCCTATGGGACCCATTCACCATGCATGGAGAATTGGTCCCATCCAGGTGGGACCCATTCACTGGATGTGTGGTGAATGAGTCCTATCTAGCCCCATTTTGACCTTTGAGAGGGAAAAAGTGAAATTTAAAGTTTAATTTCACTACATGTCAGCTTGTGATGAGGTATAATCGGGATACTAGGGAACAATTGTCTATAAATAAGTGTTTTTATCCTCATTTTACATCTAAAAATTCATTTTTTTTACATCTCTCATTATTAATTCATCATCTATCTTCTCATCCAAGTCAAGCAAGCTAGGGTTTCTTCATTAGAAGTCATCAAGTTAGCTTTCTAAAGCATTCAAGGGTTGAATCTTCATATATTGCTGCAGAATTTCAAGATCAATCATCATGGAAAGGTAATCAATTCCATTGTTGCATGTTTCAATCCTTTCTTTCATCATTTTGGTTTAATTACCTAAATAGGGTTTGACCAAGGCAAACCCGCATGCCCTAACCTTCAAAATTTCTTCTTCTCCTCTTGTGTGTTTGTAGATTTAGGTCCTTTGGAAGCTTGGAAATAATTGAAGATCAAGTTGTAAATTCATTCAAGTCATCTCTTCATCATTCAAGTCAAAGAGTCAAAAAAAGTCACTTTTAGACCCAAATTCGACAATTTCAGAAGCAAACACTTGTAGGGCATCAAAGTGTAGATCAGAAGCTTCAAAATCCACCTTTGAAAATATAGACATTCAAAAGTGGACTCATTCACCATGAGTGGCGAATGAGTCCCACCACAGGGTCAATTTTGAGTCTTCTACATTTTTGAGCACCCTTTTGTTAGAAATAAGTTCCGACACAGTTTACCAGAACTAGGACTGATTCACCCAGAATGGCGAATGAGTCCCTCTAGGCCTAAAAATCAACATCATCAACATTACAACATCAATTTCTCATCCTCCTCAAAGTTCCAGGTGCACACTTTCAATCTGATTCACTTTTGTTGCATTTTCCTATTCATTTGTAGGTGATTTTGTAATACACAATGTGTTTTCAAACAATTTTTTTCTCCTTTAGTTTCTATTCATTAGTCAATCAATATCATTTTTTTTATTGCATTCAAGCATTATATATAGGCATATTACATCCTTATTATATCCATATTGCATTGAATTTGAATGTAACATAAGCATCTTTGGCCCATCTTTCTCCTTCTAGGTGAAAAACCCTAGGAGAGCTAGAAAGCAAGTGGGTGCCAAAAATCTATGCTACATTTTGGTGAGCCTGCTTTTTGAATACTTCTCTTTTCTGATTTTAAGTCCATCATCATAGATCTAGCTTGCATTATGATTTGCATGATTCATTTGCATGCTAGGTGTTAAATTTTGCATTCATAAAAGTGCATAATAGGTTGCATTGTTGCATCTTTAATCATTAAAAATTTCTAAAATTCTACATTTTTCATTTAGGTCTACATCATAGCACTTAGAAAGCATCAAAATCAGTCAATTTTTTTTGAATTTTTTTCAAAAGTGTATTTAGGGACTCATTCGCCACCCTAGGAAAATCAGTCCCTTCTGACCCCTGAAACAACATTTTACAGTATTTAGAACCTTGTTTTTGGGCTTCTGTTTGATGCCTTAACCTGTATATATCAATTAGTTGAATTTCTATAGCATGCATTTCATCAAATTTAGCCTTAATTACCTCATTTCATGCATGGTTTCACTTTCAACTTTGCATTTTCCTCTTGTTACATCTCATAATCAGTTAATGGTCATCTTTGAAATTTGAAACATTATTCTTCATTCACATCTTTACTTTCACATTGTTACATTTCAAGATTGTCGATTAATCATTCCATCATGTTTTCATTACAAAATTCTATAGTTCTCATCTCGAATGTTCTCTTTTTGGATATTATTGTATGTTGTAAGCAAATTTTGTTAAAGGCATATGAATATGAGGTCCTTTCCCCTCTCTTTTTGTTCATCATAGATCCCTCTCCTAGTTCCCCTTTGGATGGACGAGGTTGGTTTAGGGAAGGAAACCTTGGATACTCATAACACTTACATTTGTTCTTCTCTTATTATCTCTCACACTTGAGATATTTTAGTGCTAGAAGAACCAATTGATGAGAGTTGTGACAATCTGAGTTGTTTCTATCTTCTTACCTCTCCTATTAGACATGACATTACTAAAGAAGAGGACATCACACTAAGTAATCATGATGATCACACAACACAACATGACGATGAGGCCATAGATTCATCTCCCAACTCCTCCCCTATTTGTGAGAATATTTTTGTGAATAATCATGGCAATCACATTATTTGTGAAGAGGATATGCTGACATTACATGATCAAATATTTAAGACCTATGACAATCCTCTTTATTTTTCTTCCCCTATTTTGGAAGAAATTATTGGACAAAGGGAGGTAATCAAAGATAATCATGAGAATCTTCTTGCTCCCTTTCCTAATGTTTCCCCCATCCAAGAACACATAATTAAACACAAGGATCCAATCATTGAAAAACAAGAATGTGATGCTTTTTATTCTCTTGATGCCTCTCCCACTTGTGATGAAGCTACTTTGCACATTTCAACCTTAGATGAACATATTACAAGCTCTCTTCGTAGGGTAGATAATATGGAACAAGAGAATGAGACATTACAAACACCGAATGATTGCATAGAGTCTTCCCCTAATCAAACACATTCAACCATTAATAACCCCCTTGGTTGCGATGAAGTTATTTTGGATGAACCAAACCTTAATTGTCATGAACATGTGGTTTGTTGTTCTCCTAAGAACTCTCCTTCTAGGGAGGATATTATGACCCAAGACAACAATAACATACCCTTCAAAGACAATGAAGACTCTCACTTGTCATGACATATTAACAATATTCAACCTCATTATGTACACCCTTTACCCAACCTCACATAACCTTCATCCTTCCAATAAACCTCGCTACACACTTTACCCACCTTCACACAAACAAAAAACTCAAAATAAACCTCAACTCATTCTTTACCCACCTTCACATCCACTTCATCCTTCCAATAAACCTCACTACACCCTCCGCCCACCTCAAACCAATGTGTTGCAACAATCTAGTAATGATACTGTTGCTCATACATATAATACTCAAAATAATCCACAACTGCCGCAACCAATCCCACCCTCCTTACCTTTACCCAATCCGCTTAGCGCTCCTTGTTACATCCCACACACAAAGGAGTATGATCTTGTTGAACAATTAAAGAATACTCCTACAAAGATTTCCCTTTGGGATTTACTTCAAAACTCACCAAATTACAACATTCTTCAAAAAACCTTAAAAGAAACAACAATTCCTCCTGATACCACTCTAAATGATGTGGCATATCTTATCCACAAAAAGAACCTTGACAATACCTTCCATCAACATGAGCTCCCTCCTTTGGAGTTGCGTAAACAACATGATGCCTTTATGATAATTTCTTGATTTAATCACACAGGTATCAAACACACTCTCAAAGATAATGGTTCTACCCCTAATGTGTGTAGTGTGAGTCTCCTTGATCGATTACATGTTGAAAGGTCACAAATAATACCTGATTATGTCTCTATTTGTGGATTCGATAATACAACAAAGCAACCGCTCGGTGTAATCACTTTTCCTATTACGGTTGGGGTGGTTACTTTGCAAACTCCTATTCATGTCATGCCTTATGATCTTTCATACAATCTTCTTTTAGGTAGGCCATGGATTCATGAGATGAATGTAGTGCCTTCAACCCTTCATCGTATAATGAAATATGTCTATAACAATAACATTTATCAAATTGAAGCAAATCCCGAGCCTGAAATTTGCTTGCACCTTGAAAAAGGAGCTACAAGTCCTTTGAAAACATTGATTCCAACATCCAACATAGATCCTCTTGAAATTGAACACAACAATGAGGGATCACCATCTAAATTATTCGGTGATGATTGGGGATCCTTATATTTCACACCATCATTTATGGGCGAATACATAGTCACACAAAAGAAAGGTGAGACACAAGGACAACCAACCATCATGTCAACATAAAATCTGAACAAGCTTTCAAAAGCATCTACCTCAAACACTTTAGACAACAAAGAAAACTCCACAATAACCATTGATGAACACAATAACGAACAACCACCCAATTCCAAAGGCATGAAACAAATTTATCAAAAAGGGTATGAAGTCATTAAACAACAAGGATATTGTGGAAAAGGATGTGGTGCTCAAGAACAAGGTATCCACAACCCTATAGAGCTTAACACACAACAAACAATTCATGGTCTTGGCTATTTTCGTATGATCGGGATCACCAAACCTTCACTCACCATCAATACTATCACACAAGCCTCTTCCAATATTCTTCCTTATTCACATAAATAACATTATTTGCTGCTCCTTGCCATGCAATAGTTGTAGGATCATTACATACTCACCATTGAATGTTTTAAATCCATCACAAGGGGCAACATACCCTCATCCATTCTAGGCTCACCTTTGTCCGACACTATGTGGGGGGAAAAGGGTTAGACAACCTTAACCCCGTATGTCACTTGTCATTGTCTCTTTTGACTAATCATCAACTTTTTATGAATACATAAGAGCAAGCTTGAGATGTGGACGACATGTCTTAAGATTGACTCGCTTGTGACATACTCTCTTTCTTCATGACATAGCTTATTGGAAACATATGAGTTGGCATAGGGATTTCTGAGTAAGCTCTCATGTCTTCTTCTTCTTCTTCTAAGTTCTCTTCTACTTTAAAGGGTGATCCCACAAATTTTGTTTACAATTTCTAGGAGATTTTTATTTTTGTTGAAATCACATATTTTTAGAAAATATAATGATTTAAGCCTTTAAAAGTTCCATTTAAAGCATTCCAATAGAAGAGGGTTTGATCAAACTACCTTAGATCAAATCCCCTTAGATAGAACCCCGCTAGTTTTAAACCATACCTATAATAGAGTCTCCTTTACACCTATCAAAATGTTGATAAAAAACCACTTTTGATTTACCTTTTGGGGGATCAAATGAATTCATTTAAAATTTATTTTTGTAAGTATGTAGTCCTATTATAAGCTTCCCAAAATTAAAATTTTAAATAAATTTTAATTTAATTATTATATTTATTTTTTATTTCTATGAATGTAGGTTTTTCTAACAAAATCAAGCTCTCGCTCTCGCATATGTGGAAAAATAGTAGATTATCAAAAAGAAAAAGAAAAATATGAGTGCACCAGATATCTAACAAAATAAAATTGAATCTTGATACATAAAAAAGCTACTAATTATATGCCTAAGTATGTCCTAATTGTAATTGGTTTGACTTCTCAAACTTGATTAAAGAAAAATATTCAATAAAAAACTATCTAGCCAAGTAGAATCAATAGATATCGGAGTGAAAAATATAAATTAAAAATAATTATAATTTTATCCTTCATGGAAAAATATTTATGCGTTATACGGTGAGCGTCACTTTTTAAAAATGTTGTTTTCTGAAAAAAACTAGTTTTCGAGGGAGATGGAAAAAGAAGTGCAATCTGATTCCATTTTTTTTGAAATAAATATATTTAGAATCTAAAAACAAAATTTCATGAAACTCTTGTTTGCATCATCTTCAAATTCCTCACAGTTTAGCCGCTATAGGTGCCTGAAAGTGAAGATTTAGTTAAAAAAATTATTTCAGTGTCTAGTTTGGCCAAAAATTGTAAACCGCTATTGTGGGATCATCCTAAAGAAATTTCTCATAGAATGATGTGTAAAAATTCCTTTAAAGTGGGGGGAATGCATTGCCATAATTCATGTGCATTATTGATTCTTAGTGTAGCCTTGTCATTTATATGATGCGTTTGTCACTTTGTGGATGACATTGGGTGTGATGTCCTTCATAATTGTGATCTATCTTAGCATATTACATTCCTCTTGGTGGCTTGATGAGATGCACCGCATCCCCTAAGTTGTGAATATACTATTCTTTGATTGGACCTCTCTTGGAGACATTACGTACAATGTTCCCTAAGTGATTGACCTTGCATGAACTTAACAAGACTCCTTTGAACACCTTTTACATTTTACATTTTTGCATTTTATATTTTACACTTTCTTTTTGCCACCTTGCATAATGCAACTTGCATGTTTGTGGTACCCTTGATTTTTGTTTATGAATATTCTTTTTCTTTGTGGCATCTTTTTAAAGTTATCAACGAGTATAAATTTAATATGGTTGAGCGGTAAGCCATACTAGCGGCATGGCTTTTCTCCATAGCCACCTTTGTGTTTGTAAGTGCATACCAACTGGCATATGTATTTTACCTTTTGGTATTTCTCACCCCGTGGATGACCAAAAGTTTCATGGCCCCAAAGTGAGTATACCTTTGGCCTTTCTCACCCAGTGGACAACCAAGAAGTTCCGTCGGCCCAAAGTGAGTACATCTTTTCTACCTCGTCTTTCATTTTCTTCATTCTTGCCATTGCATGATTTTGTATCTTGATAGCTTGACTTAGGATCTTCAATCTTGGGGGCTTAGCCATCTCCTTTGATCTTTTTCATTCTTTCTCATCTACATTTTTACACTTGGATCTCTCTTGAATGTCTACTTTAGTGTGAGTTTGAAGTAAGTTCATCCTCTCACTAAAGTGGGGGCTAAATGTGCCATAGAAAAAAGGACCCTTTGCTTGACACATGATTAATTCATGATAAATTGGACTTAATGAGGCCTTGATTCAGGTGTTGTGAGGCATTTTATGCATCCACACTAGGTCTTGGACCCTTATAAGTTGAATAACATTCTTTTAATGACATCTTGTAAAGGTGTTGTAAGATGCTTTCACACTTTTCTATACTTAATAAACTCATTTCTCCCTAATTCAACATTATAAAATGTATTTAAATACATCCTTACATCAATCTAGAAGGTTTTTGAAATAAAATTAATGTTAAAATAGTGTTGTAATGTGTCTTGCACATTCACATTGGTTCTTGTGCCTTCCTAGGCTATGTGGACCTCATTTTAGTGTTGTAAAGTGTATTTAATCACACTTTCACATTTATTTTTGTGTCCCAAGCCCTATTTGACATTTACATCATCACTATTAGGCCCCTATTAACCCATATTGTGCATCTCAAGGCTTTAATTGATCAAATACCTGACAAAGTTGCAATTTAAACTCTATTTCCTTATCTCCTAGCTTCTGAGGTGTCAAATTGGCCCCTGTGGGACCCATTCTCCATGCATGGTGAATCAGTCCCATCCAAGTGGAACCCATTCACCATGTGTGGTGAATGAGTCCTATTTGGCTCCATTTTGACCTTTGAGTCAGAAAAAGTGAAATTTAAAGTTTAATTTCACTACATGTCGACCTGTGATGAGGTATAATCGGGATACTAGGGCACAATTGTCTATAAATAAGTGTTTTTATCCTCATTTTACATCTAACAACTCATTTTTTTACATCTCTCATTATTAATTCATCATCTATCTTCTCATCCATCCAAGTCAAGCAAGCTAGGGTTTCTTCATTATAAGTCACCGAGTTGGCTTTCTAAAGCATTCAAGGGTTGAATATTCATATATTGCTATAGAATTTCAAGATCAATCATCATGGAAAGGTCATCAATTCCATTGTTGCATGTTTCAATCCTTTCTTTCATCATTTTGATTTAATTACCTAAACAAGGTTTGACCAAGGCAAACCCCCATGCCCTTACCTTCAACATTTCTTCTTCTCCTCTTGTGTGCTTGTAGATTTAGGTCCTTTGGAAGCTTGGAAATAATTGAAGAACAAGTTGTAAATTCATTAAATTCATCTCTTCATCATTCAAGTCAAAGAGTCAACAAAAAGTCACTTTCAGACCCAAATTCAACAATTTCAGAAGTGAACACCTATAGGGCATCAAAGTGTAGATTGGAAGCTTTAGAATCCACCTTTGAAAATCCAAAAATTCAAAATTGGAATCATTCACCATGAATGGTGAATGAGTCCCACCATAGGGTCAATTTTGAGTTTTCTACATTTCTGAGCACCTTTTTGTCAGAAACGGGTTCCGACACAGTTTACCAGAACTGGGACCAATTCGCCCAAAATGACGAATGAGTATCTCCAGGAATGAAAAACAACATAATCAACATTCCAGCATAAACTTACAGTCCTCATCAAAGTTCTAAGTGCACACTTTCAATCTGATTTGCTTGTGTTGCATTTTCCTATTCATTTGTAGGTGATTTTGTAATACATAATGTGTTTTCAAACAATTTTTTTCCTTTAGTTTCTATTCATTAGTCAATCAATCTCATTTGTTTATTGCATTCAAGCATTATATCTAGGCATATTTCATCCTTATTCTATCCATATTGTATTGAGTTTGAATGTAACATAAGCGTCTTTGGCCCATCTTTCTCTTTCTAGTTGAACAACCCTAGGAGAGCTAGAAAGCAAGTGGGTGCCAAAAATATATGCTATATAGGTATATACCTATTTTTGGGGGTGCCAATAAAGCTATGGTTTGGAAAGATTTGGTAGATATTTGTTTAAGCCGAATGGATGGTTGGAAGAGTAAATGGCTTATTACTGCTGGTAGAATCCTAATGTTAAAATCTGTTATCTCGAGGATCCTAGTTTTTTCAATGATGTGTTTAAAGATCCCAAAGAAGGTGATTAGAGCTATTGGGCAGTGACTGTGATTTTTTTTTGGAATGGTGCAAGTGAACAAGACCAAATCCCTTTGTTAGCATGGGATAAAATCTGTTGCTCCAAAGACAAAGGCGGGGCAGGTTTGAGGGATTGGCAACTCTTGAATGAAGCTCTAGGTGCAAAGCTTGTTTTGAGTATATATTGAAGCCTTGAATTATTATGGGTTAAAGTTTTGAAGGCTAAATATCTTGATTCAACAGAGGATCAATAGATCTTTACTATCCTTAATCCACCTAAAGGCTCAACCATTTGGAACTTTATTGTTTCATGTAGGTCGGTTATTCTTAATCATATCTCATGGAAAATTGGTAATGGTCTTAAAGCAAAATTTTGGGATGACTCATGGGATGACTTGCCAATCTTGCATGATGAGGTTGATCTGCAACAGCTTAGGCTTATCTTTCAACAAAGGTGGGGTGACAAGGTTTGAGATTATCTTGAACCAAAGCAAGGCCCCTTTGGATAGGAATGGATTTGGAAGGAGTTATAAAATGAGGGCTTATTAGTTCAACAAACAATGAGGATGAAAGAATTTTTTTAGAACAGGAAAGTGCTGCTCCCATAAAGTGAGGATAGAGTTTTTTGGTGTGGGTCTGTAAATGGGAGTTACTCAGTCAAAATTGGGTATCAATTATTGGATTCTTTAGAAGGGGATATGTTTTGGGCTAAGAAGCTTTGCTAGAATAAATATTGTTTACCAAAACCTGGCGCTTTTGCTAGGTTAGCAGTGAAGGGAAAAATTTTGTCAAGTGAAAGGAGGAAGAGG
>VDFB02052779.1:13029-43237 GCA_007258455.2 Sequoia sempervirens | reverse complement strand
AATCATCCACAAATTGTCAAGTCCTATGCTTGAAAGTAAGTGATAAAGAGATTGGAAATGCCTTTCTTCAGTGGAGTTTTTAGGTCTTTACTGGATTTTAAAATTTTATTGTCTATATAAAGTGACCTTTCTTCTATACAAACACAAAATCTATATGAAGTGATATAATTGCTCTTTTTTTGGGGGTAAAAGAAAATTCATTGGTATATTAAACGGAAAATAAGCAATTCCTTATCTTTTTGGCTCTTTTTATATGAATGTAGGTTAACTAAATACCAATTTAGTAATTAATTTATATTGATTGGAAGTTGGGGGTTGATTATTGCTTAACTGTGAATAAATGTAGAACTAAATTGAATTAAAAATAATATTTAGTTAGATTTTGATAAAGAGGAAATATTATAGAAGATGTTAAAAAATGATTTATTAATATTTTATTTTTAAATGTGATTAAAACACATTTGATTTAAAAACTAAAAATAGTTTGTGTCAATTTAGTTTAGATCCACATCTATTGAACTAATCTTCATGTATTTAGAAGTGATGTTTTGTGTGAAAGTGATCATGTAGCTCATGAGATCAATATAACACTTCTCAAATTATTGCATCTCACTTAATTTAATTATGATATTTAAAGGATTGCGAGGATAAGTAGTGTTTACAAAAACTTTTAGGACTTTTTCAAATTGTAAGGTTCAAGTTCTCCTTAATCAAACCCCTAGATGGGTCAACTTTACAACTCTAAAAGAAGATTTGAAGATATAAAGTGTCTTGTGGTCGTAGAATATTGTCACAAGAAAATAATGTAGAGTAGATTCTCTTTTTTACTCTTAGATCTAGATGTTGTTTCACATTCTAGCATTATTTCAAAATGATTGAGTGAGTATACTTAAATATGTAACAACTAAGCCCACAAATCAATATAATGTGCTACATCATTTTGCAATAACTTGTAAGCAAGGGGAACATGAGCTTGAAACATAGAAAAAGAGATTCACCAAAATGAATTAAAAAAATGATGAACCTAATCTCCATTCTATTTCATTCAATATGTAAGAAATAAAGTGTAAATGAGTAGCAAAAATTAAAACTAACTGCTATAACAACAAATAGGAAGGTTTTTAGATGGTAAAATGTTGTTTACCTTGTCAAAAAAGTGATGTTTCAGACCTCATTGAGGAATCATTCGCCAGGTGGCTAATGGGTCCCTGTTAGGGTTCTGGAAAATCAGTTTCAGGATCTTGTTCTTCAATGTCTGCACTCCCAGATCCTAGGTGCTCAACTCTCAAAAGTTAGAAATAATTCATGTAGCTTAGTTTCCATGATCTTGCAACAAAGATGGAAATTTTTATAACTTTGCAATCTTGACAACTTTTGCAACTTTTGTTCTCCACTTGATCTTCATTCTAGAACTTGCAATCACACATCAAGAGGGAAGAAAAATTGTTGATTGTTAGAGAATAGGGGTTTTCCTTGGTCAAACCTCATTTAGGTAATTAAATCTTGTGATGAAACAATGAAACATGAACATGAAATATGAAACATGAAACAATGATACCTTGGATGAAGTCTTGGAGTATAAATTAGCAATCTAGCATGAAGTGGCTTTAAGGAATGTAGATTTTGATCTTGAATTTGGATGTGAAATAATGCTTGAATTGGATATTCAATTATACATCAACACATAAGATCAACAACATGCATGATGCACTATGCCTTTGATACGATGATATGACCTTTGATTGCCACAATAAAACCTTGATAAATCTGCTCTTGAATGCCTTTGAAATGCTCTTGAATATCTTTGAAATGTTCTTGAATACTCTCTAATGCTCTTGTGAAAGTACTCTTGATTACTTATGAATATCTAGTTGAAAACATAGTGAAATAACCTTGTATTTATACTTAACTTAAGATTTAATCCCAAAATTCAAATGACACAAGCCAACATTAGATATAGGATTTGAAATCACTAAAGTACTACCAAGAATAAGTTAAAAAGGTGTGTCCTAAGTTAAGGAGGACCCATTAGCTAGGTGGATAATCGGTCCTAGCACACTCAACTAGGAGATGCTTCGGGGATATGAAATAATATGCCAAAAAGGAGTCCTAGGACCTAGGAAGGGCCCATTCACCAAGTGGCTAATGGGTCCTATGTCACTAGCCTAAGACTCAAACCTTGTAAAATTAAGTGTTGTGAAACATTATTAATGAGTGTTAGGATTTATCCCTCAAAAAATGTAATAAATTAGGCTTGGATTTGAATTTAAGGGGCCAATTGAGCTCAATTAACCTCAATTAATTAATTAAAGCCCTAGATTAGTGTGAAAGTGTAGAGATACACTTGACAACACCCTAAATAAGGCACCATTAAGTCCATTTTATTAAAAAGGGTCCTAGACTTAATGTGAATGTGTAAAACACATTACAACACTAAATCAAGGCAACATTAGGCTCATTTATTGTTAATTATTCCCAAATTAAGGATTTAAAGGGATAGTTTTTTTGTTACTACAGAGCTTATTTTATTAAGTTTAAATTTAAAAGTTTAGGGATCAAATCGATCATTGAGAAAATGGTTTGGGTTAAGTCTTCACTTAAAAATTTAATCTAGGGGGAGAAGAGTAAATTAGGGGATTAGGGTTGAAACACTATGGATAGAGACTAGTATATGAGTCAAATGTATACCCAAATAATTCAATTTTAAGATAATTATTGTGTTTAGGGTAGTCTAATCAAAGCAAACCCAAAACAAAAAGGAAAATGGGATGGGTATATAATTTTAAACATTATATTTTTCTCCTACTTTGCTATGCATGTGAACTACTAGGTGGATGTGTATCAAAGTAAAAAATGAATAAATACATGTAAAAGAAGATATTTCAAATCTAGTAAAAGGATGCATAGTCCATGCAAATTAATGGATCATTCTTCAATAGTATTTTCATGAGAACTTCCTTAGAACATATTTAAAATAGAGAAAAATTATATGAGTAGCACTTTTCATAGTACTTTAGAGAAAATATTAATTTCAACTTGCCTCAGAAGGAGCTATCTTCAAGAAAGTAAAATAGAGAGAGAGGATAATAAATTATATATATTACATAAAGTGATACAAATCTCTAACTAAATATAGAAATGTAAGACTTTGACCAAGATGATAGGTTTGCAAAGGTTCTTTCTAACATGTGGGAATAAAAAGAAAATTGTTTAAGACTAAAAGCATCCCAGACTATAAAATAAAATTTATTTGAAGAAAGATAATGCAACATAGTGCATTCTTGATTCATATGATTTTATTAGTCATCAATAATGGAGTTCAAAATCCCCAAAACCTAGTATCAGAGCATAGGTTTTTTCTTGGGTCGTTACTACTTAATTGATAATCAAAACCATAGTGAGTGTAGTGGTAAACCATACAATAGTTGGTTTATGGTTCATGTATAACTAAAAATAAAAGAAAAATTTAAAGGATTTTTTTTAAAAATACAATATTAAATCTATAGCTAGCATATAGAGTTTTAAATTGAGGGATTCAATAGAAAAAAATTAAATTATTGAAATTAAATATGGATGATATTTTGGTGGTGACATAACAATGGGCTACAACATCATCTTCATCTTAACCCTCAAGCATTCTTGATGAAGACTTTGTAGAATTAAATAAGAAAGTAAAAGTTGTAATCTAGTTATGTTAATTATATTCTATGTTGATGAATGTGTCTAGGGCGACAATAAAAAAATTATTATGGAAGATGTTAGGTACATTATATTAGTATTTAAAGAGTCTTTTTAACAAACTCATTTTAAAGGAGCCGTTGGAATGACATAACGACGACACAGGAAAATTTTTCAAAGGCACCAGGGTTTGCAGTATGATGGAGGCACTCAACTTAGATGTCTTTTCAACAATAGAAAGGGAAGAAACATTCATAATTCTAGAAGGAATGAATCTTATTGGGAATGGAAGGCTTCGACTAACTAGTGTTTTAGAATTGGGGGCATCAAAAATGAAGGGTGAAAGGATAGTCAATCAATGTAGAATGATGGGAAATTTAGGTCGCTATTCTCAAATGGAAAGGTGGATTTCAGATAGTTGGAAGGAAAATTTTGGTGCCCAAAACAACAAGGTGAGAAAGCGGAGCCAAGCAAGGTAATTCCCAACTTTTCCCACACCACTATGGTTTCTTTGTTTTTGGAAAATAGAGAATGGAGTGACTCTGTCAGTTTCCTTAAGGCCTGTGCTTTTTTTATGAAATGGGGTGGGAAATGGCTGGCTTTCTCTAAGATTAGGGCTTGGTGTGATAAAAACTAGGGCAAAGACTGTGGTCTTAAAACCCTGGAAAATGGGTTCTATTTGGTGATTTGTCAAATGGCCCAGGACATAGAATGGATCATCAATATTAGTGGCCCATTCATGATGGAAGGGAGGGTTTTTTTTTTTATATTAGACTGGGCACCAAACTTTGATCTTAATAATGCAAACGTAGAGGAAGTGCCAATGTGGATTAGGTTGAAGAATCTACCTCAAGAATATTGGGATATATGGAAACTCTCAAAAGCATTGGAAACAAATTAGGTGTTTTTGTGAAGTCGGAGGAAGCTATGGAAAAATTAGATTATAGCATGTTTCCCAGGATTTGCATTTTAAGACAAATAATCCATCCTCTTCCAAACATTATAGAGATAAAAATAGGGGAAGGTGTTTGGCGACAAAAGGTGGAGATTGAGGAGGCAATGATATCTTGCTTGAAATGTTCAGGGAAAGAACACTTAGAAGGTCATTGCCAAAATGTGAAGAAAGGAATTTAAGGGTTAGCCCAGGATACCCTTGCTGAGGAGCTGATGATCTTATCTGAATTTGATGCTTGGGAAGATCATTGGAACACACAAGAATGGGGGCTTCACTAAAGGCAGTTGAATAGCTCGTCTTGTTTGATAACATGGAAAAATTGCTTCTGGGATGGGAGTCAAAAAGAGGAAATATATTTTCTCTTTGAAAATGGTTTTGAGGCAATTTATCAAGTGTGGACTCATCATGAACCCATCCAAGTGGTGGAAACCTTCCCTATCAAAAGTTCAGATAAAGCTAAGTTGGTGCTAGTCTCAGATGGGAAACTGGCTGAACTGATTGCTCAAATAGATAGAAATGTTGAAAATGGTGGGTTGAATGAATCTCCCCGAATGGATGAAGTTATTGCTTCAGATAAGAACATCCACATAAGAGCTGAAGGATCTGAACCTGAACCAGTTTTGCAAGGAAACTCCCACTCCCCAAGTAAAAAGGAGAGTGTTAATAGACACTTGCATGGTCAAGATGAAAAGCATGGGGAAGATTGGGATCATAACTCTCCATGCAGTAATAGGCAAGATATTGAGGTAGAGGCCAAGCTGCTTCAAGATGACATTTTGTTGGAGAATGAGGACATCATTTTAAAGGATATTCCCATCTCCCCTATTCAAAATCTAGAGATTTCTTTTGAAGGTGTCAGAGATAGCGGTGGTAACCTGAAAGATTCAGATTTAGAGATGGTGTCAGATGAGGATAACAGTGGTGAAGATATGCTTTGTCTGCAGGATAATATAGGGATTATTGAGAAGAGAACAATAGAGCAATCTTCAACTTTAATTAATAAGGCTAAGATTGGAGAGAAGAAAAAATGTGGTCCTAAAACTAATAGGATGCATCTTCAAATGGATGGAAATGCGACTGGATATAGTAAATTGAGATTGGGAAAAGGCTATGCCTTTTCCCGGCAGCCATGAAAATATTATCATGGAATGTCAGGGGCTGCAATGCCCTTGACAAAATCCATTTGATCAAAAGATGTTTTGATCAAACGAGGCCGACCCTGGATTTGCTTTAGGAAACAAATATTAAGGAGCCTGATTTTGATTCCTTTTATAGATGCTTTAGTAGATGGAAGTGTTTTCTTATTGGGGCTGTTCATGCTTCATGGGGCCTTGGTGTCCTTTGGAATGAATTAGTAGTTGATGTACAGGTTGTCCGTTAGTATAGATTTTGGGAATAGCTAAATGTTGATTCTAAACAACTTAGGGTAAGCTTTTCAATAGTCAACATTTATCGTCCAAATAGCTCAGCCTAGAAAAAAATGCTTTGGCAAGAACTTTAAGAAATTTTAGGTCTTGTGGATGGAAGGATGTTTCTCCTAAGAGGTGATTTTAATGCTATTTTGAGGCCTTCAGATAAATTGGGGGGTGTGTTGGGTAGGACAAAGTCAATAGGACTTCAGTGATTTTGTTGTGAATAATGGGCTCTTTGAATTTCCCTTCAAAAATGGCAGTTTCACTTGGATGAAACAGAGAGGGGGTTTTCTTAATTTAGCAGAGAAGTTGGATCATTTTTTGTTAGCAGGGGATTGGGCTACTCAATAGTGAACTTGCAAGGTTGAGATCATTCCCGTAACTGGATCAGACCACTATCCCATAGGTCTGAGAATTCAAGAAGAAGCCGCACCGGATCGTTGCCCTTTTAAGTTTGAAGCAATGTGGTTTCAAGCTATAGGGTTTAAGGATTTGGTAGCTAATTGGTGGAAAAGTGCTCCAGAATGGGTAGGAAATAAATCTTTTATTGTTTTCAAAAATCTCCAATTCCTGAAGGAGCAACTTAAGAAGTGGAATAGGAAATCCTTTAAGAATATATTTGTTGAGAAGCTCAGGCTGGAGGAGGAGGTGAAGGATTTGCACACAAAAGTAATTGAGAAGGGAATGAAGGAAGATGATTTTTCTTTGGAGAAGTGTTTGAACAAAGAATACTTAGAAATTTTAGCTTGGGATGATTTTTTTTGGAGGAAAAAATCTCGTGAAAGTTGGCTAGAAGATGGAGACAGGAACACAATTTTTTTAAATAATTCCGTAAAGGTGCGTAGATCAAATAACAAGATTTTATTGACTAAGGACATTAATGGAAATGTTTTGAATGATGCCGATCAGATCAATAAGGAAGCCATAAGGTTTTATTCAAATAATTTTGTGGACAATTCTGATGCACTATTGTCTAACTTAAGTATTCTAGATGTAATTCCTAGTTGCGCGTATGAGGCTTAGAATTCGATGCTTACATTGAGGAAATTTCATTAAAAGACTTGTAAAAAAGGAATTATTTTGTTTGGGTGGAGATAAAGCCCTTGGCATGGATGGATTTCCGGATTTATTCTTCCAAAAATTATGGGATATATTTTCTCAAGATCTATGGGAGGTGGTTGAATAATCAAGGAAGGGAGGTTTCATTGTTAAAGATTTAAACAAAACCTTCATCTCTTTAATTCCAAAAAGGTCGGTGGTGAATTCCTTTGAGGACTTTAGACCAATTTCCTTGTGCAATATGGTCTATAAAATAATATCTAAAGTCATAGCTAATAGGTTGAAAAGGGTTTTGGATTCGGTGATCTCACTAGAGCAGAGTGACTTTTCCTCGAATAGATCTATTTTTGAATGTGTTATTTTAGCTCACGAGGCTATTCATTCTATTTGAATGGAAAAAATAGAGAGAATGATGGTAAAGTTAGACATAAAAAGGGCCTATGATGAGGTTAATAGAGGTTTCCTACTGAAAGTTTTAGAGAAATTTGGTTTTTGCAATGAATGGGTGGCTTGGGTTCAGAGTCGTATCTGCACACCTCATTTTTCTGTCTTGATGAATGGTAGTCCACAAGGCTTATTTGGATCTAGTAAAGGGATTAGGCAAGGTGATCCTATATCACCATTTCTCTTCATTATCTTGGCGGAGACTTTAGGAAGATTGGTTTCCAAGAAACGTAGGAATGGTCTTTGGAAATGCATCAAAATTGTAGAAGGTATTGATCCCATTTCACATCTTCAATTTGCTAATGACACTTTTTTGATGGGAGAAGCAGCCTTTCGAGAAGCCTGAATAATGAAAGAGACCTTAGATGAGTATGGTAGATCTTTCGGGAAATGTATCAACTAGAGGAAATCATAAATTTTATTTTTTAATACTCCCATTCAAAAGCAACTAGAAATTTGCAGAATTCTTGGGATGAGATCAGGATCCCTCCCAAACAAATACTTGGGGATTGTGCTGTAGAAAAAAGGACCCTTTGCTTGACATAGGATTAATTCATGATAAATTGGACTTAATGAGGCCTTGATTCAAGTGTTGTGAGGCATTTTATGCATCCACACTAGGTCTTGGACCCTTATAAGTTGAATAACATGCTTTTAACGATGTCTTGTAAAGGTGTTGTAAGATGCTTTCATGCTTTTCTAGACATAATAAACTCATATATCCCTAATTCAACATTATAAAATGTATTTTTAATACATCCTTACATCAATCTAGAAGGTTTTTGGAATAAACTTAATGTTAAACTAGTGTTGTAATGTGTCTTGCACATTCACATTGGTTCTTGTGCCTTCCTAGGCTACGTGGACCTCATTTTAGTGTTGTAAAGTGTATTTAATCACACTTTCACATTGATTTCTGTGTCCCAATCCCTATTTGACATTTACATCATCACTATTATGCCCCTATTAACCCATATTGTGCATCCCAAGGCTTTAATTGATCAAATATTCAACAAAGTTGCAATTTAAACTCTATTTCCTTATCTCCTAGCTTCTGAGGTGTCAAATTGGCCCCTGTGGGACCCATTCACCATGCATGGAGAATCAGTCCCATCCAGGTGGGACCCATTCACTAGATGTGTGGTGAATGAGTCCTATCTAGCCCCATTTTGACCTTTGAGAGGGAAAAAGCGAAATTTAAAGTTTAATTTCACTACATGTCAGCTTGTGATCAGGTATAATCGGGATACAAGGGCACAATTGTCTATAAATAAGTGTTTTTATCCTCATTTTACATCTAACAATTCATTTTTTTTACATCTCTCATTATGAATTCATCATCTCTCTTCTCATCCAAGTCAAGCAAGCTAGGGTTTCTTCATTAGAACTCATCAAGTTAGCTTTCTAAAGCATTCAAGGGTTGAATCTTCATATATTGCTGCAGAATTTCAAGATCAATCATCATGGAAAGGTAATAAATTCCATTATTGCATGTTTCAATCCTTTCTTTCATCATTTTGGTTTAATTACCTAAATAGGGTTTGACCAAGGCAAACCCGCATGCCCTAACCTTCAACATTTCTTCTTCTCCTCTTGTGTGTTTGTAGATTTAGGTCCTTTGGAAGCTTGGAAATAATTGAAGATCAAGTTGTAAATTCATTCAAGTCATCTCTTCATCATTCAAGTCAAAGAGTCAACAAAAGTCACTTTTAGACCCAAATCCGATAATTTCAGAAGCAAACACTTGTAGGGCATCAAAGTGCAGATCAGAAGCTTCAAAATCCACCTTTGAAAATATAGACATTCAAAAGTGGACTCATTCACCATGAGTGGCGAATGAGTCCCACCACAGGGTCAATTTTGAGTTTTCTACATTTCTGAGCACCCTTTTGTTAGAAACAAGTTCCAACACAGTTTACCAGAACTAGGACTGATTCACCCAGAATGGCGAATGAGTCCCTCCAAGCCTAAAAATCAACATCATCAACATTACAACATCAATTTCTAGTCCTCCTCAAAGTTCCAGGTGCACACTTTCAATTTGATTTGCTTTTGTTGCATTTTCCTATTCATTTGTAGGTGATTTTGTAATACACAATGTGTTTTCAAACAATTTTTTTTCCTTTAGTTTCTATTCATTAGTCAATCAATATCATTTGTTTATTGCATTCAAGCATTATATATAGGCATATTACATCCTTATTATATCCATATTGCATTGACTTTGAATGGCATATCTTGGCCCATGTTTTCTCCTTCAAGGTGAAAAACCCTAGGAAGTAGAAAGCAAGTAGGTGCCAAAAATCTATGCTTACATTTTGGTGATCCTGCTTTTTTGATATACTTCTCTTTTCTGATTTGGAGTCCATCATATAGATCTAGCAGCTTGCATTACCAGGATTTGCATGATTCATTTCTAGATGTTAATATATAAATTAATTTAATTATCAATCAGTCAATGGATATTGATCATATTCTGACCTTGTTTTTGGGCTTCTGTTTGATGCCTTAACCTGTATATATCAATTAGTTGAATTTCTGTAGCATGCATTTCATCAAATTTAGCCTTAATTACCTCATTTCATGCATGGTTTCACTTTCAACTTTGCATTTTCCTCTTGTTACATCTCATAATCAGTCAATGGTCATCTTTGAAATTTGAAACATAATTCTTCATTCGTATCTTTACTTTCACATTGTTACATTTCAAGATTGTTGATTAATCATTGCATCATGTTTTCATTACAAAATTCTATAGTTCTCATCTCGAATGTTCTCTTTTTGGATATTATTGTATGTTGTAAGCAAATTTTGTTAAAGGCATATGAATATGAGGTCCTTTCCCCTCTCTTTTTGTTCATCATAGATCCCTCTCCTAGTTCCCCTTTGGATGGATGAGGTTGGTTTAGGGAAGGAAACCTTGGATACTCATAACACTTACATTTGTTCTTCTCTTATTATCTCTCACACTTGAGATATTTTAGTGCTAGAAGAACCAATTGATGAGAGTTGTGACAATCTGAGTTGTTTCTATCTTCTTACCTCTCCTATTAGACATGACATTACTAAAGAAGAGGACATCACACTAAGTAATCATGATGATCACACAACACAACATGACGATGAGGCCATAGATTCATCTCCCAACTCCTCCCCTATTTGTGAGAATATTTTTGTGAATAATCATGGCAATCACATTATTTGTGAAGAGGATATGCTGACATTACATGATCAAATATTTAAGACCTATGACAATCCTCTTTATTTTTCTTCCCCTATTTTGGAAGAAATTATTGGACAAAGGGAGGTAATCAAAGATAATCATGAGAATCTTCTTGCTCCCTTTCCTAATGTTTCCCCCATCCAAGAACACATAATTAAACACAAGGATCCAATCATTGAAAAACAAGAATGTGATGCTTTTTATTCTCTTGATGCCTCTCCCACTTGTGATGAAGCTACTTTGCACATTTCAACCTTAGATGAACATATTACAAGCTCTCTTCGTAGGGTAGATAATATGGAACAAGAGAATGAGACATTACAAACACCGAATGATTGCATAGAGTCTTCCCCTAATCAAACACATTCAACCATTAATAACCCCCTTGGTTGCGATGAAGTTATTTTGGATGAACCAAACCTTAATTGTCATGAACATGTGGTTTGTTGTTCTCCTAAGAACTCTCCTTCTAGGGAGGATATTATGACCCAAGACAACAATAACATACCCTTCAAAGACAATGAAGACTCTCACTTGTCATGACATATTAACAATATTCAACCTCATTATGTACACCCTTTACCCAACCTCACATAACCTTCATCCTTCCAATAAACCTCGCTACACACTTTACCCACCTTCACACAAACAAAAAACTCAAAATAAACCTCAACTCATTCTTTACCCACCTTCACATCCACTTCATCCTTCCAATAAACCTCACTACACCCTCCGCCCACCTCAAACCAATGTGTTGCAACAATCTAGTAATGATACTGTTGCTCATACATATAATACTCAAAATAATCCACAACTGCCGCAACCAATCCCACCCTCCTTACCTTTACCCAATCCGCTTAGCGCTCCTTGTTACATCCCACACACAAAGGAGTATGATCTTGTTGAACAATTAAAGAATACTCCTACAAAGATTTCCCTTTGGGATTTACTTCAAAACTCACCAAATTACAACATTCTTCAAAAAACCTTAAAAGAAACAACAATTCCTCCTGATACCACTCTAAATGATGTGGCATATCTTATCCACAAAAAGAACCTTGACAATACCTTCCATCAACATGAGCTCCCTCCTTTGGAGTTGCGTAAACAACATGATGCCTTTATGATAATTTCTTGATTTAATCACACAGGTATCAAACACACTCTCAAAGATAATGGTTCTACCCCTAATGTGTGTAGTGTGAGTCTCCTTGATCGATTACATGTTGAAAGGTCACAAATAATACCTGATTATGTCTCTATTTGTGGATTCGATAATACAACAAAGCAACCGCTCGGTGTAATCACTTTTCCTATTACGGTTGGGGTGGTTACTTTGCAAACTCCTATTCATGTCATGCCTTATGATCTTTCATACAATCTTCTTTTAGGTAGGCCATGGATTCATGAGATGAATGTAGTGCCTTCAACCCTTCATCGTATAATGAAATATGTCTATAACAATAACATTTATCAAATTGAAGCAAATCCCGAGCCTGAAATTTGCTTGCACCTTGAAAAAGGAGCTACAAGTCCTTTGAAAACATTGATTCCAACATCCAACATAGATCCTCTTGAAATTGAACACAACAATGAGGGATCACCATCTAAATTATTCGGTGATGATTGGGGATCCTTATATTTCACACCATCATTTATGGGCGAATACATAGTCACACAAAAGAAAGGTGAGACACAAGGACAACCAACCATCATGTCAACATAAAATCTGAACAAGCTTTCAAAAGCATCTACCTCAAACACTTTAGACAACAAAGAAAACTCCACAATAACCATTGATGAACACAATAACGAACAACCACCCAATTCCAAAGGCATGAAACAAATTTATCAAAAAGGGTATGAAGTCATTAAACAACAAGGATATTGTGGAAAAGGATGTGGTGCTCAAGAACAAGGTATCCACAACCCTATAGAGCTTAACACACAACAAACAATTCATGGTCTTGGCTATTTTCGTATGATCGGGATCACCAAACCTTCACTCACCATCAATACTATCACACAAGCCTCTTCCAATATTCTTCCTTATTCACATAAATAACATTATTTGCTGCTCCTTGCCATGCAATAGTTGTAGGATCATAACATACTCACCATTAAATGTTTTACATCCATCACAAGGGGCAACATACCCTCATCCATTCTAGACTCACCTTTGTCCGACACTACGTGGGGGGAAAAGGGTTAGACAACCTTAACCTCGTATGTCACTTGTCATTGTCTCTTTTGACTAATCGTCAACTTTTTATGAATACATAAGAGCAAGCTTGAGATGTGGACGACATGTCTTAAGATTGACTCGCTTGTGACATACTCTCTTTCTTCATGACATAGCTTATTGGAAACATATGAGTTGGAATAGGGATTTCTGAGTAAGCTCTCATGTCTTCTTCTTCTTCTTCTTCTTCTTCTAAGTTCTCTTCTACTTTAAAGGGTGATCCCACAAATTTGGTTTACAATTTCTGGGAGATTTTTATTTTTGTTGAAATCACATATTTTTAGAAAATATAATGATTTAAGCCTTAAAAATTTCTATTTAAAGCATTCCAATAGAAGAGGGTTTGATCAAACTACCTTAGATCAAATCCCCTTGGATAGAACCCCGCTAGTTTTAAACCATACCTATAACAGAGTCTCCTTTACACCTATCAAAATGTTGATAAAAAACCACTTTTGATTTACCTTTTAGGGGATCAAATGAATTCATTTAAAATTTATTTTTTTTAAGTATGTAGTCCTTATTATAAGCTTCCCAAAAATATAATTTTAAATAAATTTAATTTAATTATTATATTTATTTTTTATTTCTTGTGAATGGTAGGTTTTTCACTGAAAATCAAGCTCTTTGTTCTGCACATGTGGAAAATAGTAGATTAAAAAAAAAAAAATAAGTAAGATATTCAACAAAAATAAAATTAGTTTTAGTATAAAAAAGGTTCACGAATTATATGGTAATTTATGCGAGGATTGTAATTGGTTTGACTTGAGAAACTTGATTAAAGAAAATATTCAATAAAAAACTATCTAGCCAAGTAGAATCAATAGATATCGGAGTGAAAAATATAAATTAAAAATAATTATAATTTTATCCTTCATGGAAAAATATTTATGCGTTATACGGTGAGCGTCACTTTTTAAAAATGTTGTTTTCTGAAAAAAACTAGTTTTCGAGGGAGATGGAAAAAGAAGTGCAATCTGATTCCATTTTTTTTGAAATAAATATATTTAGAATCTAAAAACAAAATTTCATGAAACTCTTGTTTGCATCATCTTCAAATTCCTCACAGTTTAGCCGCTATAGGTGCCTGAAAGTGAAGATTTAGTTAAAAAAATTATTTCAGTGTCTAGTTTGGCCAAAAATTGTAAACCGCTATTGTGGGATCATCCTAAAGAAATTTCTCATAGAATGATGTGTAAAAATTCCTTTAAAGTGGGGGGAATGCATTGCCATAATTCATGTGCATTATTGATTCTTAGTGTAGCCTTGTCATTTATATGATGCGTTTGTCACTTTGTGGATGACATTGGGTGTGATGTCCTTCATAATTGTGATCTATCTTAGCATATTACATTCCTCTTGGTGGCTTGATGAGATGCACCGCATCCCCTAAGTTGTGAATATACTATTCTTTGATTGGACCTCTCTTGGAGACATTACGTACAATGTTCCCTAAGTGATTGACCTTGCATGAACTTAACAAGACTCCTTTGAACACCTTTTACATTTTACATTTTTGCATTTTATATTTTACACTTTCTTTTTGCCACCTTGCATAATGCAACTTGCATGTTTGTGGTACCCTTGATTTTTGTTTATGAATATTCTTTTTCTTTGTGGCATCTTTTTAAAGTTATCAACGAGTATAAATTTAATATGGTTGAGCGGTAAGCCATACTAGCGGCATGGCTTTTCTCCATAGCCACCTTTGTGTTTGTAAGTGCATACCAACTGGCATATGTATTTTACCTTTTGGTATTTCTCACCCCGTGGATGACCAAAAGTTTCATGGCCCCAAAGTGAGTATACCTTTGGCCTTTCTCACCCAGTGGACAACCAAGAAGTTCCGTCGGCCCAAAGTGAGTACATCTTTTCTACCTCGTCTTTCATTTTCTTCATTCTTGCCATTGCATGATTTTGTATCTTGATAGCTTGACTTAGGATCTTCAATCTTGGGGGCTTAGCCATCTCCTTTGATCTTTTTCATTCTTTCTCATCTACATTTTTACACTTGGATCTCTCTTGAATGTCTACTTTAGTGTGAGTTTGAAGTAAGTTCATCCTCTCACTAAAGTGGGGGCTAAATGTGCCATAGAAAAAAGGACCCTTTGCTTGACACATGATTAATTCATGATAAATTGGACTTAATGAGGCCTTGATTCAGGTGTTGTGAGGCATTTTATGCATCCACACTAGGTCTTGGACCCTTATAAGTTGAATAACATTCTTTTAATGACATCTTGTAAAGGTGTTGTAAGATGCTTTCACACTTTTCTATACTTAATAAACTCATTTCTCCCTAATTCAACATTATAAAATGTATTTAAATACATCCTTACATCAATCTAGAAGGTTTTTGAAATAAAATTAATGTTAAAATAGTGTTGTAATGTGTCTTGCACATTCACATTGGTTCTTGTGCCTTCCTAGGCTATGTGGACCTCATTTTAGTGTTGTAAAGTGTATTTAATCACACTTTCACATTTATTTTTGTGTCCCAAGCCCTATTTGACATTTACATCATCACTATTAGGCCCCTATTAACCCATATTGTGCATCTCAAGGCTTTAATTGATCAAATACCTGACAAAGTTGCAATTTAAACTCTATTTCCTTATCTCCTAGCTTCTGAGGTGTCAAATTGGCCCCTGTGGGACCCATTCTCCATGCATGGTGAATCAGTCCCATCCAAGTGGAACCCATTCACCATGTGTGGTGAATGAGTCCTATTTGGCTCCATTTTGACCTTTGAGTCAGAAAAAGTGAAATTTAAAGTTTAATTTCACTACATGTCGACCTGTGATGAGGTATAATCGGGATACTAGGGCACAATTGTCTATAAATAAGTGTTTTTATCCTCATTTTACATCTAACAACTCATTTTTTTACATCTCTCATTATTAATTCATCATCTATCTTCTCATCCAAGTCAAGCAAGCTAGGGTTTCTTCATTATAAGTCACCGAGTTGGCTTTCTAAAGCATTCAAGGGTTGAATATTCATATATTGCTATAGAATTTCAAGATCAATCATCATGGAAAGGTCATCAATTCCATTGTTGCATGTTTCAATCCTTTCTTTCATCATTTTGATTTAATTACCTAAACAAGGTTTGACCAAGGCAAACCCCCATGCCCTTACCTTCAACATTTCTTCTTCTCCTCTTGTGTGCTTGTAGATTTAGGTCCTTTGGAAGCTTGGAAATAATTGAAGAACAAGTTGTAAATTCATTAAATTCATCTCTTCATCATTCAAGTCAAAGAGTCAACAAAAAGTCACTTTCAGACCCAAATTCAACAATTTCAGAAGTGAACACCTATAGGGCATCAAAGTGTAGATTGGAAGCTTTAGAATCCACCTTTGAAAATCCAAAAATTCAAAATTGGAATCATTCACCATGAATGGTGAATGAGTCCCACCATAGGGTCAATTTTGAGTTTTCTACATTTCTGAGCACCTTTTTGTCAGAAACGGGTTCCGACACAGTTTACCAGAACTGGGACCAATTCGCCCAAAATGACGAATGAGTATCTCCAGGAATGAAAAACAACATAATCAACATTCCAGCATAAACTTACAGTCCTCATCAAAGTTCTAAGTGCACACTTTCAATCTGATTTGCTTGTGTTGCATTTTCCTATTCATTTGTAGGTGATTTTGTAATACATAATGTGTTTTCAAACAATTTTTTTCCTTTAGTTTCTATTCATTAGTCAATCAATCTCATTTGTTTATTGCATTCAAGCATTATATCTAGGCATATTTCATCCTTATTCTATCCATATTGTATTGAGTTTGAATGTAACATAAGCGTCTTTGGCCCATCTTTCTCTTTCTAGTTGAACAACCCTAGGAGAGCTAGAAAGCAAGTGGGTGCCAAAAATATATGCTATATAGGTATATACCTATTTTTGGGGGTGCCAATAAAGCTATGGTTTGGAAAGATTTGGTAGATATTTGTTTAAGCCGAATGGATGGTTGGAAGAGTAAATGGCTTATTACTGCTGGTAGAATCCTAATGTTAAAATCTGTTATCTCGAGGATCCTAGTTTTTTCAATGATGTGTTTAAAGATCCCAAAGAAGGTGATTAGAGCTATTGGGCAGTGACTGTGATTTTTTTTTGGAATGGTGCAAGTGAACAAGACCAAATCCCTTTGTTAGCATGGGATAAAATCTGTTGCTCCAAAGACAAAGGCGGGGCAGGTTTGAGGGATTGGCAACTCTTGAATGAAGCTCTAGGTGCAAAGCTTGTTTTGAGTATATATTGAAGCCTTGAATTATTATGGGTTAAAGTTTTGAAGGCTAAATATCTTGATTCAACAGAGGATCAATAGATCTTTACTATCCTTAATCCACCTAAAGGCTCAACCATTTGGAACTTTATTGTTTCATGTAGGTCGGTTATTCTTAATCATATCTCATGGAAAATTGGTAATGGTCTTAAAGCAAAATTTTGGGATGACTCATGGGATGACTTGCCAATCTTGCATGATGAGGTTGATCTGCAACAGCTTAGGCTTATCTTTCAACAAAGGTGGGGTGACAAGGTTTGAGATTATCTTGAACCAAAGCAAGGCCCCTTTGGATAGGAATGGATTTGGAAGGAGTTATAAAATGAGGGCTTATTAGTTCAACAAACAATGAGGATGAAAGAATTTTTTTAGAACAGGAAAGTGCTGCTCCCATAAAGTGAGGATAGAGTTTTTTGGTGTGGGTCTGTAAATGGGAGTTACTCAGTCAAAATTGGGTATCAATTATTGGATTCTTTAGAAGGGGATATGTTTTGGGCTAAGAAGCTTTGCTAGAATAAATATTGTTTACCAAAACCTGGCGCTTTTGCTAGGTTAGCAGTGAAGGGAAAAATTTTGTCAAGTGAAAGGAGGAAGAGGCTTGGTTTTGTAGGTCCAACAAAATGTGTGATGTGTGAGGCTACTAAGGAATCAGTAGATCATTTTATTCTTCAATGTGAGGTTGCAGTAGGATGTTGGGAGAACTTAAGGTTGAAGTTGGGGTGACAAGGACCTCTTCAAAAGACATTGAAAGAGGTTTTTGAGGGATGGCCCACCTTTCAGAAAAAATCCCTACTTTCAAGTATATGGATAGTGAGCCCCTCTATTGTAATTTGGGAAATATGGAAAGAGAGGAATAGAAGAATTTTTATGGACAAGAGAGAATCTCATAATAGGCTGCTGAGTAGAATAAATCATATGATAGAAGTAGTGGGAATTGCTAACTCACAATTACAGTTTTTGTGAATTTATTATTCTTTGGATGATAGTAGAATTCAAAAAGCTTGGCCAGTGATTAAGATAAGGACAACTAAGGAGTGTGAGGATTCTACTACTAAGAGGGCAGGTTCTAAGGAAGTGTGTTGGGAAAAGCCTTTAGAAGGATGGTATAAGGTGAATTTTGATGGGACTGCAAAAGGCAACCCTGGCTCATCTAGGGCAGGAGAAATTGTTAGAGATAGTCTTGGGAATACAATTTCCTTAGGAGAAAAAAAGATCAAAGATTGGACAAAAAATGTGGCTGGGGCGAAGGAAGCCTTACTTGTTGGATTATCTTGGTTAGTGGGAGTTCGAAAAATTCACTTAGAAGGGGATTCATTGATAATCACTCAAGCTATTGCAAATAGGGAGGCAAAGGTGTGGCATTTGCAGGTTTTCATTAGGGAAATTCTTAAGGAGTTAGAATATTTTGAAGACTTTAAGGTGAGTCATAGTCATCATTATGGAAATAGAGAGGCTGATAGCCTATCCAAGTGGGTAGTTTCTTTCATTAACATTGGCGATTCTAGGTTGGAAGACTTTAGACACGTACATTTTGAGGTGGATGGGTAGAATTGTGGTACTAGTTTTCTTCAGTTTTTTGGTGTTGTTTTTTATTTATGGTTTTGAATTTATGGGAATAGCTAGAATTAATGGTTGTCAGAAGGCAGTTGCAAGTTGGAGGGCTAACGGTAAAAAGATCTTGGAGTTTTGAAACAAAATCTAGAGGAGTTTTTACAGTGAAGGAAGGCAGGTATTTGTTAGAGCGGGGGTAATTATTAAAAGGAATTGGGGAATGATGAACATCCTTATGAGCTCATGGGAAAAGTCTCACATTTCTCATAATTAATGAGCTTGGTGTTGTTTCGGCGGCAAAGGAAGTAGTTGCATTGATGAATTTGGGACAGGTAGAAGTAGGATGACACCATTGGCATCGATGGACAATTTTTTAAAGGATGCAAAATGGGGTGTAGTGTGTTCAAAAAAAAGAAAATAAGTTTGACAAAGAGTGAGGGAATTCTATCAGCGCAAAAATGGAGGCCATGTATGTGTTCACAATGCAGAAGCAGCATAAAGGGTTTTTCGGTCTAGTCACGTAATTTAGGTTGAAATTTCTGCTGAAATGTCTGCACGACGATGTCATTAAGGCAGTGTTGGAGATGTTGGGAGATCATTTTATGGGAGCCAAACATAGGGGGAGGTTGAATGTTGATATAGCTTCCATGATTTTTGCATGGGGTTTAGAGTTGAATGAAGATGTTGAGGTGATTAAGTGGGTAATGCACTCACTTTTTGAAGAAGATTTGCTGCTAGGAATGGAATCCTTTCTTGAATGGGAAGTTCTGGGGGTTGGGTTTGATGTCTTAGAAGGGATTGAAGAAATGGATGAAGCAACTGAAGAGGGTTTGATTCCATTTGTGAGGTTGCGAAGGAGAACTGACATAGATTCCTATAAGCTGGAAATATTGACTGTGTGGGAAAATTTGAAGTTGGTGCTTCGGCGGCATGAGAATGTAACAAACTAGGTGGAATCAAATATCCCACAACAAATCCCTCAAAGGAAGCGTTTGGACAAAAGAGGAGGAGTTAGGAGAGCAAGGGAAAGCAGGAGTGGAGTTTAGGGGCATAGATGGCAAGTTGACTTTTTGGGTAGGTCTTTGCAATTTTTTTGCAACTTCATTTTAAATGTGCTTTTTTTTGGAAAAGATGGCAATGGAAGGCTCTGTGAAGAATACTAGAATGACACATTGTGGTCGAGGAACGAAATAGGGAAAAAATGACTTCTAAGAATTTTTGTTGCAAGGGTGGTTCAATTTCGTGTAAATTTGTATTTTCTATAAAAATGTAGCCTTTGTAGAGATCATTTTGTAACTAGATAGTTGAATGCGGTGTTGATTTTATGAAAATTGTAAAGGGGTGTATTGGGTTCTTATCTAGGGGGTTTAGAAGCCATTGGTGATGGCTTTTTTGAATACTGGCCAGTTGGAGGAAGGTTGGGTTTTGTTGTTTTTGGTTAGGCATGGTTAATAGGTGTTGGGATTTGGTGGATCTTAATCTAAAGATATAATGATCTGTAATGACTTTTTTATAAATATTAATAAAATAAACTTATTACTGATAAAAAAAACAAACTCATTTAAAAAAAAAAGTTATGTCATTTAAAAATGAAGTAGGGAGACTTAGTAGCTATATATTTAAATAAATTTAATGTGATTTTAATTCTTGTGTTAATAGGAGTGAAGATAGATGAAGAGGAAAATATCATTATATTATTTTATTCCTTACAAAATTTGTGAGAAAGCATAATTATGTCCATTGATAGTGATGTGTCATTGAACTTGCAAAATATTGTTAACATTTTATTAAGTGAGGAAATTAGGAAAAGGTTAATGGATAGTAAATCTTATGATGCCCTATTTGTTAGAGGTAGGTCTAAGGAGAAGAAAGGTAAGAAGAATATTACATGAATTCTTAAGGTAGACAAATATTTAAATTATGGAACTTGAAGGGTCACACAAATGAGCATAAGCCCAAGAAGAATTCCTATAATGAAGAGTATATTATTGATGTATTTATTTTTCTAATATCATTGATCGTTATTCCTAGTTTATTGGCTTAGGTCCTTCTTTTCATATGAAAGCACATGAGAAGTGGTACTCAAAGTATACAAAGTGTGATGAAGGGTAGGTGAACTACTAATATATAATAGTTCCTCGAAGATAGTTGGTCAAGTAAAGATGAAAGTTTCCTTCATGGATGGTAGAGTAAGAACAATCTAAATGTTCTACTCATTATAGGTTTATCTAGAAGAATTATGTCCATGTTTAAGATGGATAACTTTATGAATTCACATCTCATTTGATCAAAAAGGTAATAGATAACAAGAGTTGATTTGGTGCTTACAAAAGAGGTGTGACATGTTAGTCTATATAGGGTAGATATATCAACATTATTTAGGTATGCTAATGTAAATACTATTGAATTAGGATTAGTATGGAATCATAGATTAGGTTATTTGATTGAAAAAGGTATAAAAAACTTGGTTTAGAGTAGAAAAATTGATCCTAGATCTAATTAGATTAACTAGGATTAATTTTTTTTAATTTTGACTCCACATTCAAACATAAACCAACTAGGGTTTGATGATTGGCTTGATGCCACAAGGGAGAGCCAATCCCCTAGAGTTTGTATTCTCTTGAGTTGTAAAGTGTAGACATATAAAAATGACCTAACACATATCACACATCTTGAATGACATTTTTCCATTTATCAACATCATTATCATTGATCAATATCACTGCATTTCACATCATTTACATCAAAAACCCTATTTTTTCTCTAGTCATTGAATAATCTTTAAATTATTTAATTAGTTCATTATTTCATCATTTATCTAACTTTATTCCTCTTGACTAATTAAATAACAAAAATTATTTAATTATGTTGCTAATATACCCTATTCTCCTAAATAAATTAAATTGTTATTACTTAATAGTTTAATTAAATCACTTTCCCCTTTCTAAACTTGAATAATTAAATTAATTATTCAACATCATTCAAACATATTAAACAAACAAATATAACCTTATTTTTTAAATTCAAACATGACTTGTACGTTCAACTCAAAATATAAATTAATTAATTTTCTTCACCCCTTTTATGATTGAGCGAATCACAACCACTGATTACCCACTCTAAACAGTTGACTAACTCATATATTCTTCAATCCCACTAACCTATCAATCTATTTCTTCAATTCCATTGAATACTCAACTTGATTTCATCAATCACAAATATTATGCAATCTAAATCCACTAATCTTCCCAATCTAATTCCTCTCAATGGTTTTGAACCATTGTGAACCACAAATTTTTGTAGGTGCTTGTGTCTTACACTTCTAGGGTTTTTCACCTATAAGGAGAAAGGTATCCGACAAAAGCTTGGAGGGTCACTCAAGACTAATGCTAGTATGATTGAAATATTCCTAAATGAAAAGAAATGATAAAAGATAATGAATATTAATGCAAAACCTAAGAAATGCAAGTTGTTTGAGAACACAGTGATGTATGCAAAATGACCTAAGAATGCAAGTAAACAATAACATAAATGAACAAGATTGAAGAGGTGCACCTAGAAACTGAAATGTGATGTAGAGAGGCTTTGGAATCCTGCATATTTTGCTGTTGAAACCAACTAGGACTCTTATGCCAAGTTGGGCAACTTAGTCCTGTTTCGGGGAGATTCTGCTAGAATAGGTTTTGGCCAAATGGGTATCCAAAAATGTAGAAATCACTTTTCAGGCCTGGCAGTGGGACTAATTCACCACACATGGCAACTTAGTCCACCTAGGAATCTTGAGAAATTTAGGGTAGGAATATTTAGCTTTCTATCTGCACTTCCCTTCCTGGTAGGTGTTTGGTTCAGATTCTACAAAAAAATGGGCTGAAAGAGGTCTCCAAGCTTCAATTAGGGCTTTGTTGACTTGGATGACTTTAATGAGTTGACAAAACCTTTTTAACACTTTCCTCTTTGACAAATCTGCATACAAGACCTGCAAAACACACATGCAAAGAGGGGAAAAAGGGTTAAGGGTTAGAGAATAGGGGTTTAACTTGGTCAAACCCCAATTTGGTAAAATGAAAATAAAGAGAGAATGATGAATGAGTAACATGCAATGTCATATACTCACCAAACCCTTGATGTTGAAATATGAAGATATGCAATAAGATGTTCCAATGGATGCTTGATAATGCTTAGAATGCTTGAATGAATGCTTGATAATTGTTTTAATGATTAAGTGAATGAATGGGGGAAAAATGAGAGAAAAATCCTTTATTTATACTTTATTTTAGAATATTTCCCAAAAATAACACATCACATGCTGACCTTAAGGTTAAGAGAATAAAATACTTCTAGAAAATTAAAATTATTTTGATTTTTGTGCCCAGTGGGACTAATTTTCCCTAGGTGGCAACTTGGTCCCACTAGGGCAATTTTACTGGGTGTTGAGGATTGAAGTGTATTTAATAAGGTTTAACTTGGATATTCTCAAGAACACACTTAAGTAGGGTGAGAAAGTGCATTAAGGGGTCATTTAAACATAAGAAAGTGTCAAATTATTGATGACAATCCTAGAAAAACATGAGAGTTTGTTACAACTCTTTACAACACTTTGAAATAGGACTTGGTAAGTGATAAAAATGAGTTATTTATGTGAATTATATAATGAAAGGGTCCTAGAAAAGTGTGAAAGTGGGTTACAAGTACACTTCACAACACTTTTACAAGACATCCTATAATTCTTAATGATTCATAAGGTTCCAAGACCTAATGTGAATGTGTTGACCACATTACAAGATTAAATCTAGGAAAAATCAAGCCAAAGTCCATGAGAGAGACTCAAGTGAGTGTAAAAATGTTCAACTATACATTTTTTGGTGACACATTAAGCCCCCACTTTAGTGAGAGGATGAACTTGCTTCAAACTCACACTAAAGTAGCCCAACATGCACATCAAGAGGGATCCAAATGCATTGATGCTTGGTAAGATAAGACAACAACAATTGAGAGGGATGATCAAGCCCCTAGGATCAATATCCCATGGCAAACCAAACATAAGCACAAAGGAACACACACAAAAATGATGAAAAAGAATGAAAGAGAGAAAAGGAGAAAGAAAAGAGAGTCATATCAAGCTTTGATCATTTTTCCATCCCGTTGTGGATCAGATATAGGTTGTTTGTTTGGAAAAATAAATGTATACTCACTTTGAGGTGACATAACTCATGGTTGTCTGTTAGGTGAGAAGGACAAAAAGGTGAGAAACATACACTCATGATTGGTATGCACTCACACACACACGTGACTATGGGGAAAAGTCATGCCTTGGAATGGGCTTCCTGCTCATGAAAAAATGCGATGGAACTACATGCATGCAAGTTGTGTTATACAAGGTGGCCATATAACAAATGCAAAATGCAACATGTAAAAGAATGTTCAAAGGAGTCTTGCTTAGTTCATGTGAGGTCTTTGACTTAGGGAACATTGTGTCTAATGTCTCCAAGAGAGGACCAATCAAAGAATAGAAAATTCACAACTTAGGGGATGTAGTGTGTCACATCAAGCCACTAAGAGGAATGCAATATGCTAAGATAGATCATGATCATGAAGGACACTACACCCAATGTCATCCACAAAGTGACAAACGCATCGTATGAAGTAAGAAGGCTGCACTAAGAACCAAGAAAAAATAAAAATACAAATGATAATACCAATGTATGCCCCCACTTTAAAGGAATTGCTACACATCAAACTATGAGAAATTACTTTAAATAGAAAATAAAAATTGTAAACAAGAAAGAAAGACATGAGAGACAACTTGGAAATCCCCTATGCCATGCCATACATTTTCGAGTAAGGCTACGTCATGTGAAGAAAAGGAAAAAGAAAAAAAAGGGGTTGCCCCCAAAACACCAAACACATAAGGGATCTATGGATTTGGGGTCAGTATGTTCTTTGCTGCAATATTTTGTTTAGAGAGCTCGAAATTGTCATCATTCCTTGAATACATAGAACTGGAAGAATGACACAAAGAGAGCCAAAACAAAGAAAAAGAAAGATCCGTTTGGGTCAACATGGAAGAGACATAGGATGTATTGACACTTTGCATTGTCCCCAAAAGGAAAAAACAAGAAATGAAAAGCAAAAAGAAAAAGAAAAGAGGGGCCTTTTGGGTCAACATGAAAGAGAAATTGCGGTCTCAATGCTTTGCATCATCCTCAAAAGGAAAACACAAGAAAAAAAAAGGAAAAGAAAAAAAAAAGAGGGGCCTTTTGGGTCAACATGAAAGAGACATTGTGGTCTCAATGCTTTGTGTCATCCCCAAAAGGAAAACACAAGAAAAAGAAAAAGGCGAAAGTAATGTACGACATAGAGAAGAAGGAAGGTACAAATAGATGAATGTCACAAAGAGAGAGAGAACATCAAACAACACATCACAGGGGAACATTTTATGCACATGAAAACACACAAAAGAAAAAGAAAAAGAAAAAGAAAATGAAAAAGACTAGTAAAGCAAATGAAAGTCAACCATCGAGCAAGTCATCCACCTCCCAGTCATGTGCATGATATGCTGAGGGAAAGAAACTAGCCAAAGGGACAAGTGCAATTTCCGAACTAGGGGAAGCACTAGGTTCTACACTCTTTGTAGGAGATTTATCATATAAGCTCATGGAAGAGGAGAATAATATATTTAGATCATTATGCACCTCTTTGTCTATTTTAGTGATCTCATCATTGTCATCTAGATTAATCACAACAGGAGGACAGATGATAATGTCTAATGAAGGGTGTACCATGGGTTGTGGTTGTTGTATTGGATCATTTTGTTGTGATTGGGGAGGAGGGTTGTCATGCATTGCTTCTATCAAGTGTGGATTTTGATTTTCTTTGTTTTCTTCTACTTGTAACGTGCGAGCAAGGGCACGACGTCTATGCCTATGCTCCCTAGCTCATTTGTTTCTTTTGCTTTTATTGTTGAGTTGTGTTTGTGAAGGAGAAGGTTGATCAACCATAGGTTTCTTTTCTTCCCTAAGGGGAGGAACAAAAGGAACCATGGAAGGTTGTTCATCTACTTTCTCCTTTGCTTTATAAACTTTTTTGACACAAGGAGGCATGGCAGGGTTGTTATCATTGTCTCGTGGTCTCTTGGACAATGTGGGGGAAGTTTCGGGTGTTGGTTGAGTTTGATGGGTTGGTTCTTGTTTGGGTTGAAGCATTGTTTCATCTAGGATAGGAGTGCCAGAAGTGGACGACGACATGTTGCGGAGAGACAATTCTACAATTTTCTTTGCTTTAAACTTTTGGTAAGCAATGAAAAAGAAGTCTTTGCGAGGCGTTATAGGTTCCATGGGCTTGGGCCAAAAGGCTTCTAAGGAGAAGTTTCCTTTAGAAGACAAAGGGTTAAAGCCACTATGGTGAATAGTGAATATCTCATTTTCAAGTGGAAACTTTAAACATTTGTGTATGACCAAAGGGACAACTTTCATTGAGTGAAGCTATGGATGGCCTAGCCATAAATGAAACTGGTTTGACTACGGGATGATGGAGAATGTAACATCCACTATTTTTGGTCCTATTTGTAATGGAAGGACGATCAATCCTATCGTAGGGAAAACAAAACCATTGTGTTTTTTGATCCATGCTATTGGTTTATCATAATCATATTGATAAAGATCATGTAATACCAAAAATTCCCCAGTGATCACATTCTCTCCATAGGCGGGATCTATGAGTATCCCATTAGTGGGCTTATCATAAATATGACCGACTATGTAAAGAGGACCATTAGGGAGATTTGGAAGTATGTCCCTAGAGGATAAAGTAATATTAAGAGATTTTTTAGGTTGGCCCTTACGAGGGATAACATATATTACACCTACCATTTCATCCATAGGATTAATAGTAGTGGCATGTGGAATAGGATCAAGATGTTCAACATCTGTATGAACATTCATCACATCATTTGTTGGATTTTCACTAGCTTTGACAAATGACACATTATGTTTAGGCATTGGATCGGTGAAAATTTAAAATTTTTGATTTGGAGGGGCAACAAACATATTTCCTTTAATATTAACATTTTCAATGGATAGACAATCGAAATCAATGAGGTCTTGCACAAGGTGTTTAAGATGTTTACAATTTTTTGTTTCATGTCCATTTTGTCTATGATAATGACAATAAGAATTGGATTTAAAGTTCAGAGGTAAAGGCTTAGTGGGATTAGGTGCTTTAATGGCAGGTAAGGTGATCATTTTTTGTTGCAAAAGTTGGGAAATTGTGTTATGAAGGGTGTCTGGTAAAGGTGTAAACTGTCAGTTCGGATCTCCATAACTATAAGGTATCATAGGTTTAACAACTACTACTTAGTTGTTAACGGGTTGAGTTGGTTGTTGAGGGGGATTGAATTGTAAAAACCATTTGTTTTATTTCCTAAATGATTGCGAATTGTTTGGATTGGCATGTTTAGATTTTTCATCTCGGCTAGAAGTAGACTTTGCATCATCACTACTAATCACAAAGGGCGGTACACAAGTGCATAAAGGAGGGAAATTTTTTCATGGTGATTTTTTCCTGAAGTTTAGTTTGCAAGTTTTCTATAAACATCTTTTGAAGATGTGGGTCGGGAATCTTGACATTGATTTGAGAGTAAAGTGATTGATACAGTGAGATACAATCAGTGATCTTTTCTTCTTCATGTTGTTTGCATCTCATCAAATAAACCAAGGTATTCTTTGGGGTCATATGCACTTGGAAATGGTTTATAAATGCATCAACTAGTTCATTGAATGAACAAATTGAATTCTTTGGTAAGGTTGAAAACCATTCTAAGGCAGTGTCTTGGGCGGGTGCATGAAGTTGGTCACACTTTTGTGGCCAAATGGGAATTTTTTTTTGAAAAGAGATAACGTGAGCGCATTATAACATGCTCGCGTTATGTGATTTTAAAAGAAAAAAAAAGTGGAATCTGTATCATTTGCTTTTTACTGTTTCTTAGCTCTGCCCGTGGCCAAAAACCTTCACTTTTGCACTCGCGTTCTAGGAGGAAGGATTTCTACAAATTTCATCAACAAGAGTTGGATTTTCTTTGCAAATATGGCGCCACAATGACAAAGTGATGCAGGAGGTAAGTATTGTTTGATATTTGTTTTGAATTTGTTAGTTTGAAATTGATTTTGTTTGTTTTAGGTTAGATTTGATTTTTTTTTTTTAAATTTGTAGGAAATCCTGCAAATCCTCAATGAGAAGAGGAGGAAAATCCTCAACAACAAAATCCTCAACAAAATACTCAACAACAAAATCAACCTCCCCCACCATTCTCTCAATACCCTCCTGACACTCAAGAAAATTTGAGGAGTGAAATTGAGAAGAATAGAAAACAACTTGAGGATCTTATCAGTAGGTTGAGTGATTCAAATGCTTCAACCACAAAAAGAATGCTTCTAGAAAATTCATTGAAAGATATGTTAAAAAATGTAGATGCAATCACCCAACAAATATCTGGATGGCAAGATAGGAGGCAACAACCAAGGCATATTATGCAGAAAATTATCATATAAACAAGTAAAAGATTTAAAAATTACTAAAGGTGATTTGTGCTCTCTATTCACTAACCCTAAAACAAATCAAAATCTTACCCTCAATGCAAAGAGGTTTCCTATTCATTGGTGCCACCACCAAGATTAAGAACCATTTTTATGAAAGATGGTATATGGTCTTTGATTACCCAGGCTGCAATTGTGAAGTCCCCAATATTTTCTTAGGAAACTATATAGTGAGTTTGTATTGACAAACCAAAATATGAGGGCCTGTGAGAGGTGGGGGGTCACTTTAGGATAGGCCCGGTGCACCGATCGTGACGCGACAAGGAGATGACCTCTCGCCGGGCCACCTCGTGAGGATTGTGATGCTTGCCGTTGCGAAGGAGAGTGCGACATAGAGACATTACGGCGATCACAACTTTGACCCAGAGTGTCATCCATCACACTAGCCCTATTGTACAATGCCATTTGGAAGTCTTGGTGGTGGCCTTTGAACCCATGTGTGTCAATCTTGCAGTGACTTGTTCGTATGACCCTACCGACACTCAGGAGGGTGCTACACAGGATCCATATGCTACTACATAGCCTGATCCGTATGTATCTACGAGGATGGAGAGGATGACTGACATTTTGCATGATGCATATGGAATTGACACTCAGGTAAAATTCAGCATGTTCATTGAATTTAATTTATTAAATTTCGATTGTGAAATGCAAGATTAACTAATTTAGTTTTATTATTTTGATAAAATTGTAGGGTCACAGTGTAGAGACTGGATACACTAGTCATCCACCTACTTATTTTTGCAGTACACCTATCAGTGGGGTATGTAACTAGTAAACAATTATAAATTTATTACATGTTAATAACATTGTTTTACGAATGGTATTTTAATATGTGATTTTGGATGTTGAACAGGGCAATGTTGGAGGTTTCAAGGAAACACCTCCTAGTGCCAGTAGATTTGATCAAACATTCACAGAGGTAATATAGAATAAAGAGAACTTAACTAATGAATTCTAAGTTTAGTAGATTTGTGTAGTTTATATTCATATTGTTGGTTATGTTGCATTACACATCATTCAAACTTAAAGCATTACTTCAAATTCGATAACTAATAATCAGAAATATATAGTTTAATACTTCTCAAATTTTTTTTCATTAGATCTCATACATTATAAGTCATCACGTGGATCACTATTGTTACTTTTTTGTGATTAAATAATTTGTTGTTTTATTTTTAGATGTTGGTGACAAAAACACCACCAAACATTACGAGGGCAATGGATATTGGTGTTTCCTCTGCTATACAATCCTCGATGGCTCTGATAGGGGAGGTATGAGGCAAATTACTAAATTTCAATTTACATTCGTTGTTATAGATGAACTAGTTCTAGTGAAAAATCAAACCATTATTGATTCATAGTTTACGTGCAAATATTTCCATCAAGGAAAGTGATCGTGAGATGGCCGTAAGTGATTATTTTGCTAAATATATCAATTTTTATAATATAATTTCTATATATTAATGTCTTTACTTCTTATTGTAACAGTTAAAACTTCACTAGGAGCTAAACACTAGGAGGAGCAGCAGGAGCACTCCTCGAGCACAACAGAAATGGGTGACAGACTTATCGCCATCAGATTGCCAAGTAAAGGGAAAGAAAATTGTATTTGAACCAGAGCATGGAGAGAAATGAATTTTGAATGCAGAGCCCTTTGTTGTATGCCTATATGGAAATTTTGTACATATTTTGTATTGGATATATTTGATACCTGTTCATATGGTATCTTTGTGTGTCTTTATATGGCTATTTTGTAAC
>VDFB02052778.1:0-18392 GCA_007258455.2 Sequoia sempervirens | reverse complement strand
TGGGTTCATCCCACAATAATGGGTCGTAAACATGGGACATCTCAATTTTCACCTAGAATCACATATTTTTAGAAAATACTAATATGATTTAATCCTTGAGAGATTCCATCTGAAGGGTTTTAATTGAAGAGGGTTAGATAAGATGCCCTTGTATCAAACCCCCTTGGATAGAAACCCTCTAGTATTAAATCATACCAAAAATGGATTCTCCTAAACACACCTATCAAAATGTTGGAAAAAAATACTTTATCTTTATCTATTGATGGATTAAATAAATTCATTTAGAAATTATGTTTTGTAAGTATGTAGCCCTTATTATAAACTTTCCAAAAACTATAATTTTTAATATTTTTAACTTTATTATTATATTTATATTTTATTTCCTGGGAATGTTACTTTTTGCTAAACATCAAGGTATTTATTTTACACAAGTCAAAAAATAGAAAAATAGAGATAAATTTTAAAAAATATGTTTGCACTAGGTATTGATGTTCTTATTTTAGTAGAAAAATAGAAATTAATTTCAATACATACAAAATAAGTTATGCATGATGACATACATGCCTATGTCTATATTATAATTACTTTGACTTCAAAAATAATTAAAAAATCTATCCAACAAAAAATTATGAAAAAATATCCTTGCACTAGATATTGATGTCAAAAATCTACATTTTAAAAATTATAAATTTATCCTCTCAATAAAAAAAGTCATGTGTGACAACATAAACTCACCTTTTAAAAATGTTGTTAAGTATAAAAATAATTTATTGAAAGTTACGTAGAAAATAATCATATTCTATTTCTATATTTTTAGAATATATATTTAGAATTTACTCACAAATTCTCACAAATCACTATTTCACATCATCTCCAAATTATTAATGATTTAATTGCTATGCATTTCATAAAGTGAAATTTTGTAAAAAAGTATTGATATTAATGTTAAACTTGGCCAAAAAGTGGGACAATATTGTGGGCTCACCCTAGGGAGACTAGCCACATGTGGAATTCCTAGTCTTACTTTCAATGGGTTAGACTCAGGAATCACAACAAAAGGGACACCAAAGGATTTGGGTCCAACGAGGATTGACAAGGAAAGAGAAACAATGGGAGGTAAGAAGAAGCCATCATGAGTATATATTGTGTCCTTTTATTTCTCATATTCCCCCTTGTGCAATTTTTTGATGAAAAGGGTCTCCTCTATGATAATATTGACCTACCTGATAGGGTCACTCATAACACCTACTACGATGTTACCATTGACTTGAGTTGAGATGTAAAGAGGAGAAGGTTCCTTGTTGAGGGGGAGATCATGTGGTGTAAAATTTATATGAGGAATTGTATCCACATCATTCATAGGAGGAATGGGAGTGAATGAGACTATGTTCACATACTCACAGTGGTTGGGTTCAGAAGAAGTAGAAGTATATGTGATTAGATTGGTGGAATGAGAAGGAAAGGGATTTGTGCAGATTTTTAGTTGGTTATTAGCCTTGGCTATAAATTTGTTTGGTTTTTTCTTTTTATCATCAAGTTGAATGGCACCACTATCTATGGGGTCTTGGATGATATGTTGAAGATGCACACAATGTTTAGTGTCATGTCTTGGGACTCAATTATATTGGAATTTTTTTGCATATCATATATAAACTAGGATACATTTTGTCATTCAATAGTAGTTTTATTTTGGGAGAGTGATTAGATTATATTTTAATAAATTTTGAGCAACACTAGCATAAGACTTGGATAATTTTGTCAGAACTATGTTATGTCCTATGGTGTTATTTTCAGTAGGAAGGGAAACCACATTCACTACTTTTATATTCTTTTTGGACTCTCCAAAAATAGATAGTTATTCAAATATGAAGATGAGAGGACGAGGAGGATCCCCCATATTGTGTCACTGTCTATTAGTAGTCTCTAAGCACCATAAAAAGATGGGAAAAAGAGGGATATTTCATTAAGAGAACTTTTTCTCTCAATGTACGTTGCAAATTCCAAATGAACATGTGTTGGATATCATAGTCAAGTAGGGTATAAGAGATATGAGAAAACAAATCTTGGTAGCGAGCAATAAATTTGATCACCTTCTCATGATCCCCCTCCTTATAGTGGATGAGATCAATAAAAGTAATCTTTGACTTAATATTAGATTGCAACTACTGCAAGAATTGATTAACTAATTGTTTGAAGGTGAAGATGGAATTATTAAAGGAAGGGAGAAAAACTAATCCAATGTGGTGTCCTTAAGAGACCATGTGAATAGTTTGGCTAACAACACATCTTAATAGAGAAATTCACTACACATGGTAGTGAATGTGGAGACATGAGTCTTTGGTAACCCCTTCCATTGTACTTTTAAAATTTTAAAATTTCCACCACTTGAGGGATGGGGATATTTAAGATGCTTAGGGCCAAGGGATTGTGATAGTAATAGGGTTGTAATGGGGAATGAGAAGTAGCAATGGTTAGGGTGGCTGATTGTGACTAAGTTTAACCCATATTTTGCAATAAGGTACTTAAGATAGGATTGGATGGAAGAGGTGGAGGTTGACTAGTCATGGTACTAGAGGTTTGGAATGTGGAATTAGGAATCTCATACCTCAAAAGGATGTAATTCACATTGACTCTCAAAATATCAAGGAGCATAGTGTTTGTGTTATAAAAAAAATGAAAGAATGTATAAGAGGGATTAGTATCCACCATGCTCACAAACACCTTTGGCATCAAAATATTCAACTATGCACTAGTGATCTTTGATTGGGTATCTTGAGGATGGATCAAGACTATCACATACAAGGGTACATGAGTTTATACTATATTAGTTGTCCCATAAAGTAACTCAAGACCTTTGCACTCTAAAATAAGTAGATTCCCTGGACCACTAATGATAAGAGTAGCTTGAGTGTATAAGTTATCCTAGTTTAGAAAGTCTTCAAATTCCTTTTCTTTCTTCATAAGATTAAAACTACTCAAAGGGGAACCTATGAGCAGATACATGGCCTATGGGAAAAGAAGACCCAAATGTAGTACTTGGTTGAGAACTTGTTTGAACCTTAGCAGATGGATGGAGGAAAAACACAAGGTGTTGTTTAGTTCCAGGTGACAAACCTATGGAAAATTGATCAAATTCAGGACCTTGATGGGTTGGACTAAACTATTATTTTGAACCCATGTCTAAGTGTTGAATTCTTCTTCATACTATGTGCCGAAAAGTTGTAGACTAGGTTTTGAACCTCATAAAAGTGTCACAACACTTAGTCCAAAAAATATCCATACAAGAGAGGAAATTTTCAACAAAATACTATCTAGTAAGGACAATTTCATGTCAGGTTCACCAAAATGTAGAGGAAGAAATATGACACCCTAAGATAACTTGATCTCAAAAGGGTGAATGTTTTTTGACTACCTTAGGGATTAAAGATCAGGTAATGGAATGAGGTAAATGAGATGCTTATTTATGTTTTATGTCAAATTAGAGGTTGAGAGTTTAAGGGAAAGGAAGATTAGGTTGCAAAATTGTTCTAAGAAAACTAGCAAGCTCTCGGTGAAAGAAAACAACACTATGTATAGGCATCCCTACAGTGTGAAAAAGTCCCCATAGTGTGTTATAGTCTCATATATATGAAATGTGAGTTTACCACAAAAAATAACTAACCCACTAACTATTTAGACTAATTGAATATGAAAAATGTACTAGAATAACAAAGAAATAATAAATAATTATATCAGGCAAAAGCTAAGCACTTTTCTCTACTCTGCACAAGCATTTGAGTTTAAAATTTATGTGTTGTAGCTTCAGCCATAGCATGGCTGGGTGGGGGTGCAGTTGGCATCCTCTTCTAGGAATTTTTTCTCTCTGACAGGTGGTAATTCTAGCTTGTTGACTCCATTTACCCATTATTCTAGGTCAAAAGTAGGTGTGGGGGGTATTTTTCCTTGATTTGAAGGTACTGTCTATGTTCATCATGAAGTTGGCTCCATGGTGCTGAAAGAGAATCAAAAGTCGTATTTATAAAAACTTGTGGGCATCTCCTCTACTTTGAAAAGGGCTCTATTTTCCCCTCAGTGTTAAAATGTTGTGGGATTGAGGGATTGTAAGTGTTTGTCCCTAATGAAATAATGGATGAATCTATTCCTATCCTTTAAATGCCATAATTTGGGATATTTTAAGCCTTTAGGCGTAACATATATTAGGTTCACAGATGGATGAATTCATTCTGGTCTCTTTAAGGTGAGGCTAGTGTGAGTGCCATGTCTAATGGTCTTTTCTGATTTGGTTTCAATAGCCAGGAAGACCTGGTTTTAGTTATTATGGGGGGTCCATGGGAATTTGACAAAAAAATTAAGAACTCCTTGGTGCTATGTAAATGGAAACTGGGACTAGACCCCTCTATGGATCTAGGATCAGTTGCTCCTACTTGGGTTAGGTTTTTTATCCTACCCCTCGATTTCTGGAATTGTAAAGTGTTTCGGGGTATAGCTAACTCCTTTGGGATTCTGTCGGTGGTGGAAAAAGTCATGACATAGAGAACATGGCTTTTTTTTGCTAGAATATATGTCAATTTTGTTGTCAACAATATCCTACCCACTTCTATTACTTTGAAATATTACCCACTTCTATTACTTTGAAATATAAGTTTGGGTCTTGGAATCAAGCTCTAGAATATAAAAATGCTAGGTTCTATTGCTTGCACTATCGAAAGTTTGGCCATCTCAATAATACTTGTACAAGGGTTCTCCTCTAGAAGAATAAGGAACCTACTATTTTCTCTCCCCCTATCAATTCCCTAATGCTGGAGAGGGGTAGCAATGAGGCCTAGAATGGGGTCCTAACCAAGATAGTAAAAAAAATAATGATGACTCTATCTTATAGGATGGTGTTGTTTACCCCCCTCTAGTGGAAACAATAGTCTCTGATTATGTTCTTTCTAGGAGAGACAACCCCCCTCACCAACAGGCTCCAATGTTTTGGATAAAGGTCTAGATCTTTGTGTCTCTCTAAAGAAAGAGAAATTGACTCCTCTAGATTTGTTTCATGAAAATATGCAAGAGTCACTAGATATCTTGGGTTTTAAAGAGCTAGCTCCCTCCCCACCTCCTATGAACAAGATGAATGAAAATTCTTAGATGTAGGTGCACATAACATCTACGAAGAAAAATAAAATAGATGTAGTGAATGACTCTAAAGCGGGTAGAGTGAATCATAAGGAAGTTAGACTCAAAGAAGTAGCAAGAGACATAGCATCTGGGAAAAAAAGGACCCTAGAGGAGCTCTCTAATGGACTTAAAGCTAAAAAGTAACTAGGGAGTTTTCTCCCCTTGGAAAAGAGAAAGGCTTTGCTATTTTGCTATGATGAATATTCTTTCATGGAATATTAGAGGACTTAATAATCCTCTTAAACAACATATTCTCAAAAGTTCTATTTATGATATCAAAGTAGATGTTCTTTTAATTCATCAAGCCAAGATGAAAATGGATGTGCTAGAAAAAATGGTGAAGTATGTCTCACCTAAGGCTCATTACTGTGTTTGTGAGGTAGAAAGCACTTCTGGGGGAATCTCTACCTTATGGAATCTAGAAAAAAAGAAAGGTAAGGAAGGGTTTACTAATAAAAAATATTTAGAAGTTACTTTTGAAGATTATAGAACTAGATTGGAGTGGCACCTTATCAATATATATGCCCCTAACTCTAGGATTTCTAGGAATCAACTGTGGGATTATTTTTCTAGGATTATGTTGAATAATTTGGATAAGAAGTGGATGCTTTCTAGTGATTTCAATACTCCCTTATACCCTTCAAAGAATCTTGGTGGTCTAGAGGATGTCTTAGATAGTATGCTTGATTTTGCTAATTTCACTTCCAATCTGGATCATCTTGATGTGGAACTATCAGGGTCCAAATTCACTTGGTCAATTAGACATAGTGGTCATAATATTATTCAAGTGAAAATAGACCAATTTTTAATATTTGGTGATTGGGATCTCCTTGACAAGCTTGATTTATTAGCTCTACCAAGGTCTACCTTTGACCATAGTGCCTTGGTATTAATTTTGGAAGAAAATAGAAAATTAAGATCCTTCCCCTTTAGGTATGAGATCATGTGGAGTTTGCAAATGGACTTTAAAGACTTGATCAAGAGATGGTGGAATATCCCATGCCAAGGTATGCCTATGTTTACAATTTCTCAAAAGCTTAAAAATTAAGGTCTAGTGTCCTGGGATGGAACATTAAAACTATTCAAGACATGATGGAAGCTGGGGCTATTGATGAACAAACCACTGTGAGAGAGAAAGAGAAAATAAACAAATAGTTTGTGGTTGCTAGGAAAGAGGAGATCTTCTAGAAACAAAAGTTCAGGGTGTAGTGGTTAAATGAGGGGGATAGGAACACTATGTTATTTCACCAATCAACCCTCAAACATAGGAGAATGAATATGATATGCTCTCTATCCAAGGAAAATGGGGACCTTCTCACTAAAGATGAAGAAATGGAATTAGAGGCTACCTCTTTCTTCAGTTGTGATGGTCATCCACAACTTTCCTCACCTAAAGAGTTGGCTTCTCTCTTGGAGGTTATTTCTAATTTTATTTCCCCTTAAGCTATTGAAAAGGTGAAAAATAGGGTTTGAGGGAAATGTTATGAAAGGGGGATTCACCAAAAAGGCCTATTTTCCTAGTTTCATTCAAAGATATAAGATCCAAACAATGAAATGACTAACAACCCTTAGGTGAGTCAAATCAAGGTATGAATCATAAAATTTCCTATCTATGTAGGGAGGGAGCTATAAACTAAATAGCACTTTGGGGAGAAATATTTAGATGATCAAATAAAATCTAAAATGAAAGCTATAAAATGCAAATGAAGGACAATGATAAAATTTGATAGAAATAGTAATCAAAAGGAAGGTTTGGAAAAGGGGTCTAAGGATGTGTACCTTTCACCAAATGTAACCTTTTCAATTTCACTGAGGACTCATTCTCCCTATGGCAAATAGGTCATGGCTAGGGTTTCTGAAAAATGTTGTCTAGGTTCTCTTCTATTGTGTTTGCACTCTCACATTCCCAATTATCACTTGCATATGTGCAGAGATCATGATCGGGCCAAAATGTGGTGATATGATGGGTATGTGTAGGGTATGTGGTTGATGACTTTTTTTTACCCGGAAAATTGATGAAATGAAAAGAGGGTTTTTAAGGAGATTCTTAAGATTTCCACCAATATAAATTATGCTTTACTTTTAATTTAATAAATAATTATTATTCATTTTCTATTTGAATATGACTAAAGTCATGATTGATAGGCTGATTGAAAAACATCTATAGCTTTCAAATCCAGATCACATTTTTAAATTTGAAACCCTGTGTCACATTTTATGCTTCAGATACTATAGGATTAAAAAAATTGAATTTCATGAAGTTTTGACCAAAAAGTGGTCGACATACAAAATTAATAAAAACTCATAATTAATTATTTACTTGGAAAAAATTATAAAAAATATGCATCACACTGACATGAGTCTCTACTTATATCTAAAATCTTGTAAAAAATATTATCATTTTATTGTGGTTGGTATTTATAACCTACTTCTTATTTTTTCCCTAAAATTTAAGTACTATTGCATTGAAATTTCAAATTTTCATAAATAGATTTTAAAAAAAATAAACCTAGTAGTTTAGAAACTACATTCAATTTTCTATAGATTCTATTCTTACATATTTTTGAAATAATATAGATAACTTATTCAAAGTTTTATGTCAAGTTGCCTAACTCTGATTTTTTTGAATTTTTTGCCACTTAAGGGCCTATTTTTTCCATGATGATCCTGCACATACCCACTTTCAGATAGCTGAAAATAAGTTCTATAGAGAATTTTCCATGATATGATAGCTTTTCTAGCAACTTTGACAACTTTACAACTTTCTTCAATTTTTCTCTTCAATTGATCTTCAACCTAAAATCTGTAATCACACATCAAAGAGATAAAAATGTTGTTTTGTTAGGGAATGGGGTTTATCTTGGTCAAACCCCATATTGGTAATTAAAGCTTGATATGAAACAATGAAAGAGCATGAATGAATGATGAATGAACAACAATATGTAACAACTCACCAAACCTTATTTGAACCTTTTATTACAAATCTGTAACTAGCATGAATTGGCTTCAATGGATGTAGATCTTGATCATGAAACTTGGTTAAGAATAATGTACTTGAATACTTGAAAAGATCTTGAACAATACATCACCATATTAGCTTAAACAACATGCATGATGTAAGAAATCTTTGACATGATAATGAAATCTTCCTTTGAATGCATTGAAATTGCTCTTGAATGCTCTAGTATTGCTCTAGCTTGATCTCATGAAGTTACACAAAAGCTCTAGGATCTTAGGTATGAAAATTAGTGAGATAACCTCTTATTTATACATATCTTAACATTAATTCCTGAAATTTGAATATCACAAGCTGACATTTGAACATACCTTTGAAATCATTGAAAAACTGCCAAAAACATAATTTGAATTTAGGTCCTAGGTGCAAGTGAGGACCCATTCACACTATGGTGAATGGGTCCTAGGCCACTTGCCTAGGACACACATTGCTCAATATTAAGCCTTATGTCATTGAATTTATGAATGTCGGGTTTTATCCCTCAACATTTACAATTAATTAGGATTGGATTTGAATTAAAGGGGCCAATTAAGAAAAATTGACCTTAATTAATTAATGAAGCCCTAGGTTAGTGTGAAAGTGTAAATTTACACCTTACCACATCAAAAGATAAGGAAAAATTAAGTCCATTTTAATTAAAAGGGCCATAAACTTAATGTGAATAGGTAAAACATATTACAACACTAAATTAAGGCATCATTAAGCTCATTTTATTTATTATTATTCATTAAAAATTAAGTGTGAAAAAGGAATTATTTTTCCTACACTACAGATATTAAGTCTTTGGAGTGTAGGGTGTCTTTAAAAGAAGTCAAATTGGTTGTATTTTTCTTTGGTTCCTACAAAGCCCTTGGCCTAGATGACTTTCCTTTGGCTTTTTTTCAACATTTATGGGAAATTTAGCTGATGACCTCCTCTTGACAGCTAGAGAATTTTTTCTGTGTTGGTAGGTTTCATAGATAACCAAATTAAATTTATATTTTTTTCATCCCCAAGAATGAGGATGTGTGTTCCATGTCATACTATCGCCCAATCAATCTATGTAATATGATCTATAAATTTTTTTCCAAAATCATGGTTAATAGGATTAGGCCCCTACTAAAAAAAATTACATCTAGTAACCAAAAAGGGTTTTTGGTAGGAAGATAGATTTTACATGTGGCCATTATCTCTCATGAAGTTATTCACTCTATCATGCACTCCAAAATCTTGGGTATGAACCTTAAGTTGGATATTGCCAAGGCTAATGATAGGGTCTCTTGGGATTTCCTATTTGTTGTGTTGGAAAAGTTTGGTTTTAAGGGGAGCTTTCTAATATTGATTAGGGAGTGTGTTGAATACACCGAATACTAAGAGGAGGGGGTGAATTAGTATTCTGCTAACATAATAAATTACTAACCATCCAATTATCAATCCACATCTAGCGGCAAGAGTAAACTAAAACATAAAAGAGATCATAACACATTGACACCAAGATTTTTATGTGGAAAACCCAAAAGGGAAAAACCACGATGAGGATCAACTCACAATATATTATAACTAGTTACAAGATATTATAGGGCTTATTTCCAGCACACACTGTCCTTGAAAGGCTCATAGCCTGAATACAAAAGATGGCTTATTTCCAAGATACAAAAAGGTATGGCTCACTACCAATTGATGAACTGAGTAAATACACCTTCAATGTGAAGAGATTAGTTCCAGTTACGTTTTGGAATATCAAAACTTCTACTCCAATCACTGGCATACAACACTATTAAAACCTTTGCACTATCCAACTTGTCACATCACTGTATCTAACACTATTCCTTCATTTATATTTGTCAACTTTTTTTATTCTTCATCTGCATTGCTTACATATATATATATATATGGATTCATCTTTATACATCAATTAGGTCAGCCTAACTGAATGCATAACTCAAAAAGATTTGCTGGCTTAAATCAAGTCCTTTTGGTACATTCAACAAATCATAACAAACATTAATTAGCTCAACCTAGACCTAATGAGGAACACATAAACATTTTTAAGATAAATAGTTCGTAACCATTTTGGCCAAAAGAATGTCTATCTCTTGTCACTTGGATCACTCAACTAGATCACACAAACTTGTTGAAAACTTGTTTATATTTGTACTTGAAACTCTTGAGCAATATATCAAAAACTCATAGAATTTCCTTTTACTGAGAGGATTTCTAGATCAAGATACTAGATCAATGTAGACTCAGAGTTTACTCAGTTTGTTACCAACCAGTGTTTGCATCAATGACAACAAACTTGAAGGTCACCTTATTCATTCTTCCAACAATCTCCCCCTTTGTCATTTATGGGAACATGTTCCAAAAATGAGACTTGCTTCAAAACAAAATATTGTGCTCAACTCCCCCTAACATATGTATAGGACATGAACACATAACATAAAATTATTTATACATACTCTTATCCTCTTGACCTCTTCTCCTCTTCTCTTCTTTGACATCAAGGAGAAAGTAGCGAGAAAAGATAAAAACTTCAAATCAGGAATTGGGCGCACCTTGTAGCTCCTTGAGAATCACTTCCCAAGCTGGATTTCCATAATCCCGGACTCCTTTTTCCCTGGAAAGAGTTTTATGTGGAGATTTTAATTCTACTAGGCATTCTTCTCCTTCATCTAGAGTGGATGGAACAATGTTCATCTTTTCATGTTTTTTTGCTTCCATCAAGGTATTTGATATAAAGACATGTTTGGACATGACCAGGTCTCCAATCTAGGCATAATGTCTCATAGCATCTTCCTTCTACCTCTGTAGGATGAAAATTTTTCTCTAAATATCCATAATAGAAACCCACCTAACATAGTTTCTATCATCTGCAATCTTATAATCTTTGGAGTCATCTACAAGTTGAGACTCAATTGAGTCCATTAAATCATTGATATCTTGAGTGGATTTTGACAACTTCATGTAGTAAAAAAATAACAATTGGGCTTCTTCATCACATTATCTTACCTCTTTCCAAGTTTGCAAAGCCTTGTCATGTGAAATTGTACACTTGTCTTGTAGAAACATTAGTATTTTTCTATAGCAGACTCAACTCCAATTCTTTTGTAGTTTGAACCTTGAGATTAGATGTGTTCTCTTTGACTGAATCAACTATGAAATTTAAATTTGCAATTGGAGCTAAAGAGTTATATGTTGTAACACTAGGGGTTGTCTCCTATAAAGCTTTTAAAGCTTCATTTATCAATTCATTCCCCTTTTGATATGACTTTGCAACTTCTTGTGTGATAGAGCTAAGAAAGGTATCGCTTAGCTTTATTTTGTCACTAGGTGTGATATTTTTCAATTCCACATAACTTGGGTGTGATCACAACTTAACTAGTTGAGGTGGAAGCACAGGTTGAAGTATAGTTTTCCTTGAAATAAGACTTTAAGGGTACATCCGATGATTCTCTAGATGGCTTTGATAGTTCAAGGCCTTTGAAAATTTTCCTTTTCTCTTCAAAGCTAGAATGGATTTCTTGTCTTCCTCTTTCTTCTTTTCTTCTTCCTTTTCTTCTTCTTCATCTTTTTCTTTTTCTTTTTCTTCTTCTCCAGATGACTTTCCAAAGACTTTCTCTATTTTCTTTCTCCCTTCTATCCTCATCATCCTTGTCATTATTCTTCTTTTTTCCTTATTCCCTTCACTTTCATCTTTGTTTTTCTCTTCCCATTTTGGTAGATTCTTGATGTTCTTCTCTCTTATCACTTGAATGATCTTTTATGTTGATCATCAAACCTTTTTGCTTTTGGTAGTTTCTTCTATGTTAGTCACAGAGGCAGGGGTCTCTCAATAAAACACAAGTGTCTCATCAATATTCTCCAAGACTGATTATCCATTCTTCTACAACTATAGCATGTTCTATGTGCTCGAGTAGTGTGGGACAAAGAATTGGTTCTTTCCTCATAGGTCCTTGCTAATTACCTGATTATATCTTGAGTTTCTTGCCTTAATTTTTCCATGTATTCATCTTCCTTAGTCATTATCATATTAACTCTTTGGTTGACTCTAAACAATGTAGAATGTATTCTTTTAGCAGATTTACAGCTTCTATCTCTGAAAAAGTGGAACTAATGGATTTTAAGGCTTCACTTCTCATCTTGACTTCAACATTTAAACCCTCTTTCCTTCTACGTACTAATTACTTCCACACATTTTCAATAACTTTTGACTATATGGTATCTATATTTATATTAGAAATAACTATGTATTGAATAAATGCACTTATGATGGTTACTTTCCCTTTATCATTAACCCTATAATATAACTCAACAGTTGGCATAAGGTCATCATCAATCATATTATTTACTAAGGCTCCTAGATTTAAAGGTGGTTGATCACTTACTGGAGGAGATCTAGGCATGTCCTCCACAGGATCAGATGAGCCTTCTTCATTCTTCTTTGTATGTGCATGGATTTGATAAGTATCCTCCTCTTCCTCTGACTCCTCATCTATAGAGATATCAACTATGGTTTTAGCTTCTTCACTAAAGGTACTAACCTTTTTGTTTCTTTTTAACTAACGCTCCTCTTTTAAGACAAGTTTTATTTCTTCCTCAATAACATCACTCAAACTTCTTTTCCTGTTGGTCTTTTGTTTCACTTTTCTTCTTCTTGAAGCAGTAGATGGTGTAGCAGGAGGTATTTCCTTTTTCTTAGATGCCTTGGTACTGGGATTGGTAGGTATAGTAATATCAACAAATGCAGGGAAACTTTGTTCTCTGTTCTTCCTTTTTCACAATATTAGCAGCACTGGAAGTGGTAGTACTAGAGATATGTGTTGGTGTAGGGTGATCCCACAATACTGGTATACAATTTTTGGCCAAATTGGACACTAAGCTATTTTTTTCTAACTAAATATTTAATTTCGGGCACCTATAATGGCTAAACCATGAGGAATTTGAAGATGATGCAAACTAGTGATTTGTGAAAAAAATGGTACATTCTAAATATATTTTTTTCAAAATTTTTGGAATCTGATTGCACTTTTTTTTCCATCTCCTTTGAAGATTAGTTTTTTTCAGTAAACACCATTTTTAAGGAGTGATGCTCACCGTATAACACATAACTTTTTTTTCATGAAGGATAAAATTATATTTTTTTTGAATTTAGATTTGTAACTATGATATCTAGTGCTTCCAATTGGTTTCATAGTTTTTTATTGAATACATTTTCCTTAATCAAGTTTTGAAGTCAAACCAATTACAATTCAGACATAGGCGGTCTATATAACACAACTTTTTGTATGTATCAAATTCTTTTTTTTTTATAATCTTCTATTTTTCCATATGTGCAGAACAAAGAGCTTGATTTTCGTGAAAAACCTACATTCACAAGAAATAAAAAATAAATATAATAATAAATTAAATTTATTTAAAATTGTACTTTTTGGGAAGCTTATAATAAGGACTACATACTTACAAAAATAGGCTTTAATTGAATTCATTTGATCCCCCAAAAGGTAAATCAAAGTGGTTTTTTATTGGCATTTTGATAGGTGTAAAGGAGACTCTGTTATAGGTATGGTTTAAAACTAGCAGGCTTCTATCCAAGGGGGTTTGATCTAAGGTAGTTTGATGAAACCCTCTTCAATTGGAATTATTTAAATGGAAATTTTTAAGGATTAAATCATTATATTTTTTAAAAATATGTGATTTTAGCTAAAATCAGAATCTCCTAGAAATTGTAAACCAACTTTATGGGATCACCCTGTAGCATTGGAAGATAGTCTTCCTAATTTTCTGCATCTAGAGGGTTGTTCAGCAGATGTGGCTTTTCTTTCATCAAGATCCTCCTTCAACTATTATATATCATCATTAGAAAATGTTTGACCTTGGAAGAAAGCCTCAACTTTCTTTCTTCCATTAGATGCAATAGCCTCCATATGTACTTTGGTATATTTCTCTACATAAGTACCATTCCTAGGTAGAGAGGGGTCCTTAGGACTATCCAACAAAATCTCAATCTACCTCTCTTCCATTTGTTCATCAATCTCATAGCCTAGGGGTTCAATCCATCAAGTTCTGTGTTCTACAACCTAAATGACACATTCATCTATAGATACAAGAAAGGCTATCTCCTTTTCATACTTCACCAAAATCCTTGGAATTTGGTCTCTTTCATGCATTTCATTCTAAAATACTTCCTTTATGCCATAAAATTTCATAGACTACGTAGATGATCAAAAATATCAAGAGAAACCAGCCTGGTGTTATCCCATATTATGATTTTTCTTCTCGGTAACTCCCTCAGGAAATAGAATAACAAACAAACAACTAAAGTGTAAAATTGAAATAAAGACATGCTTCTTTGCTTTAGTCATACTCAGTGTAGACCGTCAAATTGACATAATGCATTCAACTAGGTCATAATCATCCATTCGGCAAATAAATCAAGTTCATTTATCAATCTCCTAAAGTCATCAGTTTAAATCAAATAAATCAAACTTGATCCTATCATCTCTTTGATTAAATAAATCAATCATTTATTTAATTAAATCTCATATCATCATTCATCTCCCTTTGATTTGATTTAAATCCCTAAATCAAGTCAAAGTGGTCAAATCAGCCTAATCATCATCCTAGCTAATTAACCTAATTTGATCTAATGCTAATCTCATCCCACTTGCATTCTCTAGATTTGGCCACTTGCACATGAAATTGCAATTAAATGATTTATCAAAATCTTTATTTTCAACTTGGCATAAAGGAAGAATATTCTCCAAGTTTGAATTTCCCCCCAAGTGGACATGTACACCAAATGAGCATTTATGAGGCCTTACATGTCTCTTACATGTCCCCTTCCAAAGTCAAACTCAGCATTTATTGGAAAATTTGAATTCAAATTTTCCCTCTCATGGGCACTCTTCCCAAATCTTGCACATGCATTAACCACTCACATGATGACAAGTGTCCTCCTATCATTGGCAGAATCTTTAGTCCCACATTGGTCCCTCTTCAACACTTGGCATTTTGAAAATCTTTAAATACAAGCTTCATCTTTGAGCAAATCCTCCACAATTTGATGCAAGGTTATTCTCTTCATTTGAGATTTGATCTTGTTCATTTCACTCCATCATCTCCATCATTTGCATTTTATCATTTACACAACTTGAGCTTTGATCAAGGGTTGGGAAAGGGTCACTAGCACATGTGACACCAATCCAACATGGAATAAGTGTTTATCTTGCTTTTAAAATGTCTTCTTAATGCTGTTTTTATTACTTGTGGCATTTCTTTAGCATAGATATTCTATTTCATGGAGGTATTTGCAGATTTGTGTGTTTAGATTAACATTTCTAATGAGTATTTGAAGAGGTCTTACATGCAGATTTAAGGTACTTCATCATGGCTATAAGAGGTCTTACATGCATGTGATTAGTTGATGCATGCATTCAACATAAAAATAAGCACACATGGTTTGGCTATGCCAACAGAGTTGTTGACTAGTTACACTATGACTTAGTGAGGTTTAAAGACAAAAAAACCCCATTGACATTAAGACACTATTCGTTATTCATGCATATTATATTATACCAAGGAAGGGAGGTTTTTGGTCAGGCCATAAAACTAAGACAAGTGGATGAAAGGAATAATAGGTTGTTTGTCCCAATGTGGACATACATTTTGGATTTGCATTGCCCAAATTCAAATTATGTTGGATTTTGTAACACCATAAAACATACCATTTTGGTACAAATGGGTGTAGCACTGGCTAAGAGGATTTCTAGAACAATTCAAACATTGCTAATACTAAGAGAATATTGTGATGACCTTGATTATGAGTGAAATTGGGGAGATTGGTATCTGTATGAGGATTGCATAGTCATTAGATGTGACAGTACCCTTGTGGCAGCACATATATTTCCAAGATTTGTTTCTAATAGGATGGATTTCACTGAGACAATGTTGAAAATAGATCATTATGATGCAGAGAATTTATGTGGTTTAGAAAGGCCTCTATCATTGCATCAACTTTCTCCTTTGATTATTTTGTTGACTTGGCAAAGGAAGCATATAAGGTATTTGGTATAATGATCAATAATCTAAGAATGAAAGTAGCCCCTACTAGAAAGTTTGATCCAGAAGGACTCGTCAACAGAGAAAAGATAAAAAAGGGGAATCTTAGGGTATGGATCTCATTTTTTTTCTTCAAAGAGGATGTGATAAGGAAATTGCCAACATTTGTTACTATCCAGGATAGAGAAATGATTTGGTTGAAAATTGTTGAGGTTGAGCATAGAGCTTCTACTCAAAATTCTTATTATGAAAGCCCTTACAAACACCTCACTGACAAATTTAAAAGAATGGAATTGGTCCTTAGTGACTTCAATGATGGTACCTTTTTAGAAAAGGTGCAACAAGCAGAGCAATTGGCTCAAAAGGCTTTGTAGGAGCATTTAATGAAGACTAGTGGTCAACCAAAAGAACCTATAACATTAGAAGAGCATCAACAACCAATGGACATTGAGGATACTCCTATTATGGAGCTGCCTTCTGCAAATATTGATGAAGCGTAGGGTGTTGAGGGAAACATACAAGAACCATTGGTTGAAATAGTGTCTATTGAGCAAGGAGTAGAGCATTAATTTTCACACCCTGATGTTGGAGATGTGATGGAACCATTTGTTCCAAATGTTAGGCTAGTCTCTTGGGAATATGATAAAAGTTGGGATAATAATGCAAGGTTCCTAGCTTGTGCCAAATTTTTAGAGGATGATTCCTTTGTAACATCTAAGAAATTTAGACAATACATTGCTCAGTTGAAAGCTCGGGAAATACATGATATGTGACTTTAAATATTTATATAAACACTTATAAAAATTAATTATTTTTTCTACTACATTAAACTTTTAAGTTCTCAATATGGAAAAAATGGAAAAGAATAATTTGTTACAAATAACTTAATACCCCATCAACCTCAATTTATTATTTTTTCTACCAATCAAATACTAAGATATATTTAAAATAAAATATTTACCAAAATAATTTTTAATTTAAAAAGATATTAGTAATAAGTACACTAAAATATTTGCATTTCATTATTTTAAAACATGAAACATACACACACATATGTTAAAACATGAAACATACACACACATATGTTTGTATGAATTTAAGTATCTATATATATCAATTCTAGGTGCTTCATGTTAAAAAATTTACTTGTATCATCTATTTTCTTAATAGAAGGCTAGCACATAATTTTTCTATATTTCAAGGGAGTTGAATGTGATAAAAAATATTGGGATGAATTTCTATTAGTAAAACTATAGGCGAGGAATATGGAGTGGGTGAAGTACACATAGTGGAAATTGTAGAAGTATCTAGTTTCTCTTTTTTGGTATTCTATTTTATTTCTCTCTATCTTCTTTCAAGTTTCTTCATTTTTAGGATCTGTCACCATTATCTAGCTTCCTCTTCTTTTTATCATCTATATTTTTATATTTTCCTCTTGCAACTTGAGTAAAAAGATACATCATTATTTCCTTGAGAACATTCTTACATACTATTAATTAGTTGAGAGCTAGGTAAGTGCACCAAGATGGTTCCCAAAAAGGGGGCTTAAGTGGCCACTTTTTTTCTAAAATCAAGAAATGTTGTGTTGGATGTGAAATTGAGGATAGCTACACTCAAAATTTTTAGATGGAACAAAAACAAGGATCAAAGTGCTCTGAGTCTACTTTCTAAACTACTAATTTATTTTGAAAATGGTTGAGATTAAGGGGTTCAACAGAGGGATGTACACAAATTGGTGTTGCTTTTTTCATAAAAACATAACATAGCAACTCTTGTACAACCTGAGCACGGTGAAATTTTTTTTAGTATTTTTAAAATCACTATGGTCAGAAGTTAGCTAACAACATCTAGTTGATGCACAATTTTTTTGATAATTTTAAATGAATATTTGATTTTTTACTAATTTTCTAAGTGGGCACTTCCTAAAAAGCAGAATTTTGGCCGTGCTCCCCCTACAAATTTTGGAAAGTAATATATTTTAATTTTTTATTTTTTTTAAATTTGTACAATGGAGTCTAGTTTCTAAAAATGTAATTTATTTGAAATTTTGATGAACGGTTAATTTATAACGTAAAAAAAAAACAAACACTACTTTTTGAGAAAATAGACATACAAACAAAAGAAATTATGGATGAAAAAGGCCTAACATTGTCGAAAAGTGAAAAACTATATTGTT
>VDFB02052777.1:0-64598 GCA_007258455.2 Sequoia sempervirens | reverse complement strand
AGAGAGGGATGGAGTGCGAGAGAGATAGATGGTATAGGGGTTGAGGGATTAGGGTTTAAGGGTTGAGGGATTAAGGGTCAAGAGGGTTGAGGGATTAGGGTATAGAGTTTACTAAGTGGGTTAAGGGTAGACGGTAGAGGGGAGAGAGATAGAATTAGGGTATAAGGGTTGAGGGTATAAGGGTTAAGGGTAGAGGGGAGAGGGGAGAGAGATATAATTAGGGTTTAATGGTAGAGGGTATAGGGGAGAGAGGAGAGGGGAGAGAGAGAGACTTGAGAGAGACAAAGACAGAGGGAGTGGGAGAGAGATAGGAGTGAGTGAGGGTATGAGGGTATAAGGGTTAAGGGTAGAGGGTAGAGGGGTGAGAGATAGAATTAGGGTTTAAGGGTAGAGGGGAGAGAGATAGAATTAGGGTATAGAGGGTATAGACAAAGAGAGAGAAAATAAATTTATTAAAAAACCAACTTTCTCATAATGCGAGTGTGTTTTGAAGTAGAGATATGACCGTTTTATCAGGAAATAATGTGCTTGCGTTATAACACGAGCACATTTTTGCTTGCTCTAAAAATCATAAGAAACTCAATATACCCATGAACTCAAGGCCCACATTCTTCATATTCTTCTGGTTTTGCGCGTGCTCCAACAAAAAGTAGTTTTTTGATGATGTTGTGAAGTGTGCATGCATGTTTTTCACATTCCACCACTTTTTTCATGATCTTTCCACCACCTTTGCATGAAAAAGCAGATTTTTTACGTTGAAAGGCATATAATATCAATTGAAGTTTGAATTCCAGTAAAAACTGATATACAATTCAAGTTTGGATAGGAACAAGCTTTTGAAAAAGTCAAATTGTTGAGGAGTTTGAAGAAAGAAGAAACAAAGGCTACATAATTGGGTAGAACTCCTCCATTTGAAACTCTGGTTTTTTAGGTATGTGAAGTATTTACACATTTTCTTTCATTGCATTATGGCTTGCTTTCATTTTTGATATTTTGCATATTCCATGTTGATCAGTTTGTTTGTCATTACAACCTTAGGTTGTCAATGCACATTTTAAATTACACAATTCTATACACTTGCCAATTACATTTTTAAACCACATCTCTTTGAGGAATTTTGTTATTTAACAATTGACTTACCTTGTGTATACTTCCACATTTTGTATATGCATATATATGACATAAGTTTTAAGGAAGTAAAATAAACATCATTTCTCAATCCTTTATTATGGATGTGCATACCACTCTCCAAAGCTTTCATTGAGGTATTTTTTCAAATAGTTATACCAACCAGTTGATTGCCTTGTCTATGCTACCAAAGTTTCCATACATGTCTCTAAAAAATTGGAATATACTCCTCCAAAATTGATAGCTCTTTGAAACTATTTTGGTTTTCATCTCTATTTCTTAATTACCTCATCACTAAAATACCTCAACATGCACCAATTTACTATTCAAAGCAACTTGCTCCACAAGGCAAAATGACAACAAACCAACCATTCATGCTTCTAATCTTTTACCAGACTTCCAATACATTGTAATAATCATGCTTTAGATTGAAATAAACCAAATACCTTTTGAGAAAACTCTGAAAAATTCAATCTTGATCAACATGCATACTCAAGTCACCAATTTGCACCATGGTTCCACATTACTCAAAACACCAAAACAAGAAATTTTCTTTCTAAACTTTTCCCAAGCATTAAGACATATCTAACAACATCACTTAGATAGATTCAAACCAAAATCCATCACTCAAATCACTATTTGTACAAAATTACTCTTTCTACCAGTCAAGGCACCAAATTCCTAGTAGGTTTCCAAACCCCTAAATCGGGTGTTTCTCTTAACCCACCTTGAAACTTTACAAACAAAAAGCATATTTAGGAACCCTTTTCAACCTTATTTAACATACTTGAACAACATGGTATGTTACTTTAGAAAATATATCAACAAAAATGACTGTCCCATGGTAAAATGCACCAAATTAGGTCAATTTTGTGAAGCAACTATCAACAAAACAACTCCAAACCATTAAATAACCTTGGGAGGAATTGAGAAAAGGTTCAAAACTTTTATTTCACCAACTTTGAGAGATAGAAAGACTCAATAATGCACTATATTGTAAAACCCTCATTCTAGGTCATCATTGTCTAGATATGATAGGGGTTTATAAGAAATATACCTTCCCTACCTTTTAACCTTTACTTCAAAAATATTCCAAATGATCTAAACAAACTATAGAAACCAACTCTCAACCATCTTGTAAGCATCTACAAAAAATTCCAAAATGGAGCCATCATTTTCCATGGTAAAACTCAAAGATTCCTGAGCAGGCAGCAACAAAACTTCATATTCTTGCCTTCCCTTGAACTTACACACACATTCAAATTGAAAATAAACTAATTTGATCAATTCCACCGATCTAACTAGCCCTACATCGGTGGAATGGAAGATTTAACTCTTTAATGGACTCTCAAAACCCTTGTCTGAGGGTTTCAAAACTGTTTACTATAAAAATGCTCCCAAAGCCCTGAAACTTAATGGAATGCCCTCAAAAAAAATTTAGAAAGGTGATAACACTTTACTCTACAAGATCCAATCAAGAATATAACCTAAGAGGTACTTGTACAGTTCTTACAAACTAAAGAATGAAAGAGAAAACACAAGAAATTTTTAACATGGTACTTTTATTTTCTATTTTCTTTCAAGAATTAAAAAATACCATTTTTCTTGCCTTTTCCAAGCCTTAAATAGATGTTTGCATTTGAATGGGCCCTCACATGGCCATTTTATAATCCTTTCATGGTGAACATACAAATTTCATGAAATTACTATTGGAGGCATACTGTGCACAAGGTGCTCCTGCACTAGGGAAACGTATGCCTCATAGAAATGGGGTCTCATGGTGATGTACATCACCGTGAGACCCCATTTCTATGAGGCATACACTGGCCCTACCTTCTCAACCCTACCGCATTGGCAGGCTAGTGAGTGAGATCCCAATGCAATAGGGTTGAGAAGGTAGGGGCATTGTATGCCTCATAGAATTTGGGTCTCCATGAGACCCCATTTCTATGAGGCATATGTTGCCCCTACCTTCTGATGCAATGAGTAGGGGATTAACTTGTTCACAACACAATTTGACACAACTCAAGCAAACTTTTAGGACTTATAACCCCAACCACATTCCTAACTTCTCCATAGCCAACCAAGGGTTCTAACATCTTGATTTTAGTCTACACAAACTCAAAAGAACAAGAAATGTTGATGCCCCCAAAGTTTAGATACATTTTCCCTCTCAAACCTCACCATTTCACTCAAAAATGCATATTTTCACCACCAGGGCATCATGCCCAAACGCTCAAACAACTTATCCTACTCCTAGGACTCATTCAAACATCTATCCCTAACATTTCAGACCTATCCCACCTAGTTACAAAAATTACAGAGGGTGGGATAGGTTTTATTTCATTGTGGACAACTACAAACCCTTAAAACAAGGTTACACAGGCTGCTTACATTAAATTGGATCAAACTTTCACCAAACACAATAACAGGAGCTCAAACCAGATTCAAATGAAAGCTACCTCCTACCTTTATCAAATTCACAAAGTTTTAGAATGGTCTACCCCTGTACTTTCATTTTTTCACTTTTTTACACTTTTTGAAATGACAACTTTTCATATTTTACAAAAGTTTACAATTTTTAACTCTCTAACCTCCTAAGGATGATTGTAAGTATTTTTTATGAATCCTTGAATGACATATATTTCATTTATTTGAATGGATACATTTTTTAGGAACTAATATTCATCTCATTACCATGATATAGGTAAAATTATCCGCCATGCCAAAAAAATGAACAAGGAATAAACTAACAGATGAAGAGTATGAAACCTTCAAAGCAAAGGAGAGAGAACAGGTGGAAGCATATTGTGAAAAGATTAAATTGCATACGATTGATGAAAACAAGCCAATTGAAGAGGAACCTCAACCATCAAAAAGAGAATAGACATTGGCAGCACAAAGGGCACGAATTCGAAAGCGTCATGGTAGGACAAATTCAGATACCGTAGTTGGAGACACTCCATCTACCACAAGTGAATACAAAGGGACACCATTAAGTACAAGCGAATATGGAGGGACACCATCTACCACAAGTGAATATGGAGGGACATCATCTACCGCAAGTGAATATGCTTGGACACCATCCACTGCATCTCAAGTTGAGAGTACATCATCACTCAGATTTGATGAAAAAGGTATGCCATCATCCCCACATGAACCTCAAGGTATGTCTTGTACTCCACCCTCGATCGAAGGTACGTAATTTAGCCCACCTCAATTTAATATTGATTAAATTCCTAATGTTGGTATGTATGTACCTAGGACAACACCACCTAGAATTTTGCGTAGAAAGCCAAAGTATTTGATTAATATTGATGAGGATATTTTGCAACACATGGAAGGTAATATTCCAACACGCACTTGTAGAAGATATGCTGATAAGATTTGGAAATTCTTCTTTGAAAGGTTAAATGAGACTACAAGATGTCAACTATTTGTTGAAATGATGCGAGGTATAAAGTATAGAAACGTCATGAGGACTCTTGGGTTGAGAACATCAAATGCATCAAGTGAAAACACTATTGTGAAGAATCTAATGGATGCTTATGAGAGTGTGGGTAAGACCTCACACTCAAAGGATAGTAATGTTACCCAACGTGTCATTACATCGACTTTGGTAAGTAGTCAAACAAAGAGAGCTCGTCTCATTAGAAAGATGAGTGAACAAATGAGAATTAGTAGAAAAACTTTATCAAAAGCCATTCAAAGGCAGCAAAGAATTGAGGGCACTGATTCAAATGAATTATGAGAATTCTCAGGGAGATTGCCACAAAAAGATAAAAAGGTTGTTGAAGCATTGAGAACACTAATTGAAGAGTATTGGAAGAATAACACAAGGCCATCTTTGAATCAAAGGGATGTGGTAAGAAGGAGAATCGATAGTCGGTTCACCATGAGCCACATCCAAAGCATTTTTTGGATATGACTCAAACCCAATTCTTTTGTAAATTTCAACAGGATTATCCTAAAATTAGTATTTTTCAAAGTTTTTTTGAAATGATTAAACCTTTTTATGTCAAGATAAATCACACACACACTACCTATTGTTGTAGACTACATATTGAATTCTCTAACCATTATGATGTTTATCGTTCTATATGTTTAGATTTGCATACTAACGATGTTTTGCAGGATTGTGGCATAGAAGCCCCACCAACATCTTCAAGAGAGTTCTTATCCAAAAAACTATGTGAAATAGAGGATGGCCAAATATTCTATAGGACAACATGCTTGGATGGTTCATGCGAGCATTGTGGTAGCTTGCAGCGTATGCCAGTATGTCAAAATATTGAAAGCACAAATGAGGTGGGATAGAAACTAGTAGAGTTCAGGAAGTATAAAATAGTGGCATACGTTACAAAAGATGGGTCTCAAGCAAAAAGGTGTGATTTGGTTATTTAGAAGATTCCAGTGTATCATTTTATGTCCATGTTTCATGAAAATATAGTGTATGAGTATGCAAGGCATACCCATAGAGCCCAATGGCTAGACACGCAATTCAAGCTATGCAAAGACACCTTTCCAATTGGCAGCATAGTATCAGTGGTTGAATTTGTAGAGAACTACACTCTACAGCCACAACATAAGGTGTAGTCATTGCAGATGAAGACAACGAAGAGGGAATGGACTATTACTTGTGTCGTGTTGAGGCCAAAAAGAAATTGGAGGCCCTAGTTATAGATGGAGAAAACATCGAATACCCTATAGGCTTAGTTGTTGTTACTAGAACGTGGCTTAGAAGGTACCCACATAAGAGTGTTAAACATTGGTTGTTTCAAGACTTTTACATGCATCGTAAGATTCTTCATTACTCGAACATTGTCATGGCATCCAATGTTAGTTTGACCAAATATGGGGGTAGACCTTTGAACAAGACCTTGTGGAAGGTCTATAAATCTAACCATGAGACAATACTTGACACAATAAAGAGTAGAGAAGACCTGAATAGTTCGTTGGATTAATTTGTAAGTATGCGCATTGGTTCTTATTAATTTATACTTGTATGCACATTAATTTGTTTTATGTCAATGCTATCATCTTCTTTTACTTTTCCTATTTGTAAGTAACCTGCTAAAAATTGATTGGTGTCCCCTTGCAAAAAATGCAGATTTATATGCCATCCAACAGAATCTCAGCCAAAAAAGAAATGCAACATCCTTATTTTGATGATCTTGACAAATCTCAATTATGATTTTAAGCCATTAAAAAAGTGTGTGTGAAGCTTAGTGAGGGAATTTCAAGTTATTCATTTGAAGTTAACCTTATCATGAGCACCTATGATGTAGACATTATAAGAGTATCTCGAATTTTAAATTATTCTATTCATGATAGGTGTTGTGTGCAATAGGTATCTTGGAACTCCTAGTGAAGATGTATGACTAGGAGTGACTAAGTTGAGAGACTGGCATGCCTATCTATAAGTTCCTTCCATCAATTTTCATTTCATTTCCATTTTGGATGCTCTTTCTTTTTCGTCTTTTACTTTGTGTATTTGTAAGTAAACTACTAAAAATTGATTGGTCTCTCCTTGCAGAAAATGTTGATTTATGAGCCATCGAAGAGAATCTCAGCCAAAAAAGCAATGAAACATCCTTATTTTGATGATCTTGACAAATCTCAATTCTGATTTGAAGCCATTATAAAAGAGCATGTGAAGATTAGCGAGGGAATCTCAAGTTACTCATTTGAAGTTAACCTCATAATGAGCACCTATGATGTAGACATTATAAGAGAATATTGAATGTATGAGTGACATTGTAAAAGATCTATGAGAACAGAGTACCTAAGGCATTGTAATGATATTTACTTGTAATGAGATTTACTCAAATATTGAAATTTGGTACAGGGGCACCAAGGTTATTAAGCAAATTTGGTTCATCGAAGTCTTAAGTTAGTTTTGTGTTTTGAGTTTTGTCAATTGAATAAGGTCATATTAGACCAATTTATAATGTAATAATTCATGTTAGTTGGTTTTGGGGTCATTTTGGATTTCATGTGTCATATTTGTGAAAATGATGTAAAATTGCAAAAATTGAAAAGTTGTCAATGTGAAAAAAGTGTAAAAAAATGTAAACTTGAAGAAGCCCAAGGGTCATGGGCATTCAAAGGGCAGTTAGAGCCATTTTCATAGGTTGGTTAAGGTTTAAATATGTTGGGAACTTGAAGGAAGAGGTTGTTGAAGGTTTTTGTGAAGGAAAAACAATAAAAATCCCTTGATAGATCCAATTGATGAGACTAGGCTAAATCTAATGTACAACATTTGTTTCATGATAAAGGATGATAGATCCTGATAGTGAAACTCAGCTAACAATCAAAGATGAGATTGGTGATTGGTCACTTTAATTTTTTTGATTAAAGTTTAGTTAAAGGGATTTCACTTGCAAAAACCAATTTCTTCAAGTTTAAACCAATGTTTTAATGAGGAATGATCTCTGCTCTGAAAAGGGTCCCTAAATATGATTCTAGTTGTCAGACAGAAGTTCAATTTAGCTCTCTATTTGATTATCAGGTGAATGCTCTAAAATATGTTGTATATGCGCTGAAAGATGGGATAAATGCACTAAAATAGACCCTATATGCACTAGACTGTCTGTTAAATGTGCTAGAACAGAAAGCTTATGCGCTGAAAGATGAGGTAAATGCACTAGAATAGACCCTATATGCACTGAAAGATGTGGTGAATGCACTATAACAGACCCTATATGCGCTAGATTATGAACTCAATGCATTGAAATAGGAATTTTATGCACTAAACTAGAAATGTCACCGTTTTGAAATTTTTCTTGGTTTTCTTGTTTTTGATAGATGATCTCTTGAACGACGGTTGAGAAGTCCGAGTTTTCCACACAAAAAGCGTATGATCATTGGTGCAGAGCACCTTGTTCCTCCATTTGATGAAGTAGGTCTAGTTCAGTGTTTTTAGTCATGATAATGTCAAATAAGGCCATGATAGGCCATTTTGTAATGTTGCTTTTAGTTTTGAGTTAGGGTGGGGTCATTTGAGTCAATTATGTAAAAATTACAAAATTGTCAAAAATGTTGTCAAGCAAAAATGTTAAAATTGCTCTCATGTGGAAGCCCAACGATCATGGGTAGTTGAAAGGTATTTTTCGGCATTGTAAGGAGTTTTTTGAGGTTTATATATGTTGGAAGCTCAAAGTTAGTGGTTGTTGAAGAGTTTGAAGGAGAATATCAATCAAATATCTATGTTTCTTTGTTAATTTATGTGTATTTTCTTTATTTCCAGCCTATGTACGGGTCCGTACAACAGGATTTTTCTCTAAGATGATCTGAATCTATTGTAGAATGGTTTTAGCTTTGATTTTAATCCATTCTTATGGAATTATATTAAGTTCCAAGCAACTTAGAAGTAGATTTCTGAAATTGGTCTAAACTTGCTCATACAAGGGTTTGAGTGTAATATGTTGAAATAGGCCATTCCACCTATTTTTCAGGTTGTGTCTCAATGGAATGGGCTTGATGTAATTAGGATAGAGAGTAGGAATAACAAAATATAATTGGTAAAGGCATTGGAAGATATTACTAATGCTGCCCCTATTGAAAATTCGGAATTTAGGCCATAAAAGCAAGGCTAGAAGAGGTGAAAAGAAGAAATTGCTTGAGAATAAGTTAGAATAGGTTGTAAATAGGGAGAGGTTGTGGATTTTGATGTGTTAAAAAGGTCTACAAGGATAGGGGAGGTCAAAAGTATGTTATGGCATGATGCCTTAGTTGGGAAAAGAGGGGTTTTGAATGAAAAAGAGAGGTTTGAGGGAGTAGAAGTGGGTAAAGTCAGGGAGCAGCATAATTTGGTGGTCAATTAAGTTTGTGTAGGTATAATAAAGAGTTTTGGAAGAGTTTTTGAGGTTGTATGAGGTCTGGATATGGGGTTTTCAATAAACCCTAGTGAAATTTGAGAAAAGTGAGGGTTTAGAGAATAGTGGGGTTAGAGGGCCAATCACGCCCCAAAAATTGTGGATTTTGTGGATTTGCAGACTAGTAAATGTTTTCCAATGGTTTTTTTCAATTTGAAGAGTGATTGAGAGGGTGTTTCTTTGTTAAATAGACCTATTTGGGGGTCTAGGACAGCGTTGAAGCACTAGGTTGAGGGTTTTGTTTCAAAAGAGTCTCATGGAATTTTGAGGCATGTGAAAGTATGTGTTAAAGGGTGTCTAAAAAGAATGAGGGTTGGAGATATTATTTAGAAAATTTGAAGGTTATGTCAAGAAAGGTAGCTCTGTTGACCTACTAGAGAGTATAGGTGAAAAACTAAAAACAAGCTAAGATAGTGATTTAGGGGAAGAAAAGTGGTTGGAAATTTTTTGTATGGTGAAAGTGGATTTAAGGCCTCCCTGTCATTGCATCAATCATCCTCAATTCTAGCAAGTGCAAGACGTTTTTCAATTATCCTCCTTTCCCTTACAACAATATACAACCAATTGTAAATACGTACAATGGTGGAACTTCCAAACATTTTATCTTTCCTCAATTAACAACTTTGGTTGTGAAGCATTTTGTCATTTTCATTTGAAATGATTTGCTATGCTTGAAAATTGTAGTCTAAGAGAAACAAGCGATGCTCTCACGTAAATTTATTATTTGGTGTGATAAATAAAGTTTCACCGTTGAGTCCATTTCTTATTTGTATTATAAATTAGAACTTTCTTTCTCCCAAGTCCATTTCCTATACAAGAAATAATATTGCAAAAATTTGACATATAAATATTTTGACGTGTTTATATGGTGATGGATCAAGAACATAACAATTCATTTTGCACTATGAGGATTATGCTATGAAAATGTTTAAAGACTATTCAAAATAAATGTTTGTATGAGAATGTGTCAAGAAGTTAACTACTTCATCTACTATGAATATTATTTTTTGTAAGTGTTGTGAAGATTATGTATCCTTTGCTTAATTAAGTTTTTCCAATCAAAGGATTAAATATATTGGAATCTTTTTATGAATCGTTTCATGGAATACCAATTGAAAACACATTTTTTTCTTTTAGATAAAGTTGTTTAGCATCAATCAATTAATATTCAAGACAAACTATGAAGGACAATAATGATCAATGCTAGGGCTAACCAATTAATAAGTATACACGTGAATAATTCAAGAATGTACATGTGAATAAGGGAAGCACAAGTACTCAAAAACATGTGAGCCTTGAAGTATACGCACGAATACATAGTATACACAAATGAATACAAAGTATATGCATGAATACAAGGTATACACATGAAAACACGTAAGTCGCAAAGTATACATTGGAACACACGTAAGTCACAAAGTATTCACATAAGTTGTAAAGTATACACTTGAATACACAGCTCATATCTATTGAACCATGAATTTATAATGCAAATATCGACACCATCGATAAAAAAGATTTGTATTAACCAAATATCCATGTAGGAATACATCAATATATGTTGATATAATTATAAAATATAGGTACAAAATAGCTATATAGGCTTACAATAATGTCATATAGGCATACACTGTCAAATATATCCAATACAAAATATGTACAAAAATGCCATATAGGCATATAACAAATGGCTCTAAAATCAAACGCCATTGCTCTCCATGCTCTCAAAACAAACTATTTCCCTTTGCTTGTTGATTGGATGGCAATACGTCTATCACTCGTTTATGTTGCGGTCAAGGAGTACTCTTGCTGCTGCTCCTAGTGTTTAGTTCTTAAGGAATTCTTATTTGTTACAATAAGAAGTAAAGACACTAATATATAGAAATTACATTATAAAAAATAATATATTTAACAAAATAATCACTTACCACCATCTGATGATCACTCTCCACGATGGAAATATTCACATGCCCATACTGAGGCGTGCCAAAGCCTTGTATAAACTATCCAAATAGAAATTAAACTACAAATCAATAACGGTTTGATTTTTCACTAACTAACATCTATAACAACGAATGTGTATTAAAATTTAGTAATTTGCATCATACCTCCCTTGTCAGAGCCATCGACAATTCTATAGCAGATGAAACACCGATCTCCATTTCCCTCGTCACATTCGAAGGTGTTTCCGCTTGCATCATCTAAAAATAAAACAACAAATTATTCAATCACAAAAACTACAATAGTGATCCACGTCATGAATTATAATATATGAGATAATGAACAAAATTTTGAGTGATTATTAAACTATATATTTCTAACTATCATGCTTACTATTTTCCCTATCCATATCTTGTTCAAAAGCATGTGTTTTTAGTCTTTTACCCATAGCAGCAAGTCGGTGAACCATTTGATAAAATGCTTTCACGATAAATGTGGTGGCATAGAGAAGGCAGTCAACTGTTTGAAAAAATTCCTCAAAGAAATGGGGTCTCGTGGTGATGGAATACCATTACAAACCAATGCACGTCATGGCATTCCATCACCATAAGACCGCATTTCTTGTAGGCAATTTTTTAGACAGTTCATTGCCTTCTCTATGGTATTATTGCTTCCTATTATGCTTTGATAGAAATTTTTCCAAGCATCCATAGTTTGTTGGAAAGCACCTATTTTAGGATTTTAGCCATAGCAGCAAGGAAGTGAGTAGTTTGATCAAATGCTTTGGTACACATGTATGGAAAATGTGGTATCATAGAAAAGGTGGTGAGTTGTTTGAAGAAATGCCTCAAATAAATGTGGTCTCATGGTGATGGAATGGCATTCCATCACCATGAGACCACATTTCTTTGAGGCATTTTTTTAAACTACTAACTGCCTTGTCTATGCTATTGCTTACTATTATGCTTTGATAGATTTTTTCCAAGCATCCATAGTTTGTTGGAAAGCACCTTTTTTAATCTTTTAGCCATAGTATTGAGGAAATGAACTGTTTGATAAAATGTTTTGGTAGACATGTATGGAAAATGTGGTAGCATAGAAAATGTGGTGAGTTGTTTGAAAAAGTTCCTCAAAGAAATTAGGTCTCATAGTGATGGACATCACCATGAGACCACATTTCTTTGAGGCATTTTTTCAAACAACTCATTGCCTTGTCTATGCTATTGCTTACTATTATTCTTTCATATATTCCTTCCAAGAATCCATAGCATAGACAAGGAAGTGAACTGTTTGAAAAGATGCCTCTGTAAAAAGTGGTCTCATGGAATGCCATGACAAGCAAACGCAATTGGAAACTTCTCCTAGAATTATTACTTATGCTACGTGAATTAATTGCATCATTGCTTATGTTGACTTTCTAAACAACTATATTGTAGTTGAAATTTTGTCATCTATCAACATCTATTTATTAGTTATGGAATGTGAAGTAATGCTTTGAGTTTGAAAGATGTGCAATGCAACATAGTCAATGATATGAATATAAACTACACAAATCTATTAAGTACAATTCATTAGTTAAACTCTTTATTATATTACCTGCATGTAGGTTTGACTACATCCACTGGAACTAGGAGGTGTTCCCTCAAAAACTCCAATATTAGCCTATTCAACATCCAAAATCACATATTAAAATACCATTCGTAAAACAATGCTATTAACATGTAATAAATTTATAATTGTTTACTAGTTACATACCTCAACAATAGGTGCAGTGGAGAAATAAGTAGGTGTAGGGCTGGTGTATCCAGTATCAACACTGTGACCCTACAATTTTATTAAAATCATAAAACTAAATTAGTTAATCTTGCATTTCAAAATCAAAATTTAATAAATTAAATTCAATGAACATGCTAACTTTTACCTGAGTATCAATGTCATAGGAAACATGCAAAATGTCAGCTCCCCTTTCCATCTCCATAGCTGCAGACAGGTCTTGTGAGCAGCCTCCTGAGTGTCGGTGGGGTCATATGAACAATTCGCCCTGCAAGATTGACACAAATGGGATCAAATCCCACCACTCAAAGACTCCCCTCGATGGCGTTGTAGAATAGGGTTGGCATGCTGGATGACACTCTGGGTCAAAGAGTTGATGGCCTGCAAAGTCTCTACATTGGCACTCTCCTTCACGAAGTAAGGGATGACGATGTGCTCATGAGGCAGACTAGCGAGAGGCCATCTCCCTCACCACGTAGGATCTTGTTGTGCACCGCGTCTATCTTGAGCTGACCCCCCACCTCTCCCCTAGAAGTTTCTCATATCAAAATAATTTAGGATTTTGTTAGAGATGAACTCAGTATAGTTTCCTAAGGAAATACTATGGGACTTCACAATTTTTGCATGGTGGGTCATCAAAAACCATGTACCACCTATCCCAAAAAAAAATCCTAATCTATTGGTGGTGGCATCAATGAATAGGTAACCTCTTCACATTGAGGGTAAGATTTGCATTTGACTGTGGGTCAGTGAATAATGTGCACAAATCACATTTTGTAATTTTTAAATCTTTTACATCTTTATACGATAATTTATCTTGGTAATAAGCCCTATCTGCCTGCCTCCTATCCTGCCAACTAGTTAATTGTTTTCTAATTGAATCTATACATTTTAGCATTTCTTTCAGTGAAGTTCCCAGGGTCATTCTTTCCGCAGTTGAACCATTTGGATCATTCAACCTCTTAATTAAATCCTCAATTTTTTTTTTATTGTTCTCAATTTCCCTCATTAAGTTTTGTTGAGTGCCAAGAGGATGTTGAGGGATTGGTGGAGTAGATTGAGGTTGTGGTTGATTAACTTGAGGATTTTTTTGTTGTTGTTCTTGTTTAGGATTTTGTTCCTCTTGTTGTTGTTGTGCTTCTTAAGGATTTTGAGGAGGGTTTGTATGTTGATTAACATCTCCTACAAATTCAAAAAATAAATATCAAAAACAACCTAAAACTAACAAATTAAAAACAAAAAAACAAACAATCCTTACCTCTCACACCTCCTCGTTGACGTCGCAGCATCCTCGTGATGAAACAACTGTTGATGAATAATTTTGCAAAATACCTCCTCATAGAATGCGAGCATGGAAAATTGGGGTTGTGGCCGCGGGAAAGAGAAAAAACACAGTGAAATGCAAGAATGAATTCGATTTGTTTTTTTTTTTTTGCTTTTAATAGGTCATAACGCGAGCATGTTATAACATGATCCCGTTATGGGATCATTGTGGCTGAGCCTCAGGCTCGGTACACCAAGCCATAATGCTATAATGTGCTTGCGTTATTAGTTTTCAAAACTTTTTAAAAAAGTTGGCCACAAATTGGCTACCCATCTTCATGCACCCGCCCAAGACAGTTGTATTCTTTAAAGATAAAAGATGGTGATTTTATTACACATCATTTAAATTCTTTCAATTTGATTCTAAGTCAGTTAGCATCTGTAGATGTAAAGCTAGAAAATGAAGATAAATGCATTTTGTTACTTTGTTCTTTACCAAAGTCTTTGGAAAATATAATTGTTGCTATCAATGGTAGTGGTGCAGATCCTAAGATGGACAATATAATTCCTACTCTCCTATCAAAGGAGATGAGGAGGAAGTATAAAACGAGATCCCAAGATGCCTTGTTTTTAAGAGGTAGGCCTAAGGAAGACAAGAAAGGAAAGGGTAAGTCCAAAGGATGGTCTAAAACCCCTGGTAAGATTAAGGTAAATTGTTGGAACTGTGGGAAACCGGGACATGTAAAGAAGGATTGTAATAACAAGAAAAATATTTTTGATGCTTCTACAGAGAAATCCTCGAATGACAGTAATGATGCATTAATCATACATCTAATACTGTTAGTGACAACTCTTAGCTTATTGATTCAAGTTGCTCCTAGCATATGACTCCTAACAAGGAGTGGTTCACTAAGTTTACTGCATATGATGGAAGGAATTTCTTATTTGGAGATAATAGCACAACAAAGATTGTGGGAAAAGGAGAGGTAAAGTTGTGTTTTAGTGATGGTAGGGTTAATACCCTTAATGATGTTTTACATATTCCATGACTAGCTAGAAATTTACTTTTTGTATCTATGTTCAATTATTTTGGAATGCATGTGGCATTTGACAAAAGTGGTTGTAGATTGGTGAAAGGGAATATGGTGGTTGCTAAAGGATCTCGGAAAGGGACTTTGTTTAAGCTTGATACCTCCAATTTGAATAAATCAACCAATGTAATTGGAACTGAATATACATGTATGTTGTGGCACCCTAGATTGCGCCACATTGGTGAAAAAGGTCTTAGGACCATTCTTAATAAGAAATTGGTTTGGCATTCCTAATTATAAGATTGGAAAAATGATTTTTGTGAGCATTGTGTGTTTGGAAAGCAATCTAGATCTTCATTTCCTAATAGAACAAATAAAGCTAAAAGATTATTAGAGTTATTCACTTAGATGTTATGGGCCCTATGGATATTGACTCTATTGGAAAATCTAGATATTATGTCACATTTAGTGATGATGTTTCAAGATACACTTAGATCTATTTTATGCATAAAAATTTTGATGTGTTAAATAAGTTTAAGGAATTTAAGGCTTTGGTTGAGAAACAATCAAATCATAAGATAAAAGTGTTGAGATCAGATAATGGTGGTGAATATTGTTCTAAGGAATTTGATGATTATTGTAGGCATGTAGGAATTGTGAGACAGAAAACTACTCCATATACACCTCAACAAAATCGAGTAGCAGAAAGGATGAACCAAACCTTAATGGAAAGAGCTAGGAGTATGTTAAGTAGTGTTAAGCTAGATTGGTGCCTTTGGGTTGAGGCTATAAGTACTTGTTATTTAATAAATAGATCTCCTAGTTCATTTATTGAAGATTAAACCCCTTATTGAATGTGGTTAGGTAGGAAACCTAGTGTTGCACATTTAAGGATCTTTGGTTGTGAGGATTTTGTTAATGTGCCTAAAGAAAAGCGGTCTAAGTTGTGGATCCAAAAGTACAAAAATGCATATTCATAGGTTATGGTGAAAATGTAAAAGGTTACAAGCTTTGGAATCCTCTAACTCAAAAAATTACTTTATCTAGAGATGTGATTTTTAGGGAATTTAGAGCTTATTCGGGAGAAGAACAACCAAAGGAGAAGGTTACTTCTCAAATAGTCCATTTTGAGACAAAAACTGAGAAGAATGAATATGCACATGTTGAAGAACAATTGGATGGATTGGATGAGGAGAGTTCACAGAGTTTTGAGATAGATGCTCATGATGAGCATATTGAGGAATAAGAAGAACATTCTTTGAGAAGATCCACAAGACAACAAAATCCCATTGATAGGTACAACCCACCTGATTTCTATTGTATATTTTCTTTGATGAGTACTAATGATGAACCTAGGTCTTATAAGGAAGCTTTGTCTTCAGATGAGAACAAGCTTTGGTCACAAGCTATGCATGAGGAAATGGTTTCCTTGGATACTTGTGACACATGGGATCTTCAGATTTTTCCCAAAGGAACAAAGGCCATTGGTTGTAAATGGATCTTTAAAAAGAAAATTGGAGCAGATGGTAATCTCAAAAGGTACAAGGCTAGATTAGTAGCCAAGGGCTACTCCCAGAGAGAGGGAGTTGACTTTAATGAAATCTTCTCTCCTGTTGCTAAATTAACTTCTATTAGATTCTTTTTATCTATTGCTACTACTTGTGATTTTGAGATAGAGCAAATGGATGTTTAAACTACTTTCTTACATGGGGATCTTGATGAGGAGATTTTAATGAGGCAACCTGATGGTTTTGTTGAAAAAGGAAAAGAATTATTGGTTTGCAAGTTAAAGAGATCTTTATATGGATTAAAATAGTCACCTAGAATGTGGTACCAAAAGTTTGATGCTTTTGCATTGAAAAGTGGTTATGTTAGGAGTGAGGAAGATCATTGTGTTTACATAAAATGTATTGATGATCAGCTTTTAATTATTATCTTGTATGTTGATGACATGTTTATTGGTAACAGCAAGGTAATGATCAAAGAATTGAAAGAAAAAATCTCTAGCACATTTGAGATGAAAGATCTAGGGGCTGCAAATTATATCCTTGGTATGGAGATCTTCAGAGATAGAGGTAACAGAATGTTTTGCTTAAGTCAAACCAACTATGTTGATACTATTTTGAAATATTTTAACATGCAGGATAGTAAACCAACTAATATTCCTTTACTATTTGGCACGAAGTTAAGTTTAGAAATGGGTCCTAAATCTGATTTTGATCATGAGGAAATGTCTAAAATTTCATATGCTAGTGTAGTTGGTAGTTTGATGTATGCAATGGTCTATACAAGACCAAATATAGCCCAAGTAGTGGGAATTCTAAGTAGGTTTATGTCTAACCCTGGTAAAGAACATTGGACTTATGTTAAGAGGGTGTTTAGATATTTATGAGGTACTTCTAATTACTGTTTGGTTTATCAAGGTGCTAATGATATGGATATTATGCACAAATCATTGGACATACAGGATTTTGTTGATTCAAATTGGGCAGGAGACTTAGATAGTCGGAGGTCGACAAGTGGCTATGTGTTTACTTTGTTTGGATTCGTGGTTAGTTGGATGAGTAAAAGGCATCCCACGATTGCTTTGTCCACCACAGAAGCAGACTACATGGCTACTACACATGCCTCTAAAGAGGTAGTTTGGTTACAGAGACTTGGGAAAGGTATTGGTTTTAATTGCAAGCAAATTAGACTTGAATGTGATAGTCAAAGTGCTATTTTTTTAGCCAAAAATCTTGTGTATCATACCCGTACTAATCATGTTGATGTTTAGTATCACTTTGTGTGAGAAATGGTTGAGAGTGGGAAGGTATTGATTGAGAAAGTTGACACTTTGATCAATGTTGTAGATTATCTTACGAAACTAGTTCCTATAGATAATTTATCTTGGTGCAAGAAGGCCATTGGCCTTGAGTCCTGTACTTGATTTATAATAATGATTCCTTGTTTAGAATAATTTCAATGTATAATGTCAAGTGGGAGAATGTTGGGAATAGGATGCCATTTAATTGTAATCCTAAACATATTTCATGTATCTCTTAAGTCCTTGGAAAGTGTTCCCCAACACTAGGATTAGAAAGAGATTAAATTCAAATGAAATGAACATGTAAATTGACATTTGTAATTATTCCTAAATGATAGGAAAATTTGGGGACGTCCAAGAAGAGCTCCTACAAAATAGGATCACATGGAACGCCCACATGGAAGGTGGGACCCACCTTGCTTAAGTTAACTGTTTGGAAGATTGATAACACTTTAGTAATGCATGTTTAAATCCTACAAATTAGGGATTGATATTTACTATGGAGTGGCACTATCAGTTTAGTTCAGTTATGGTTCAGTTATCTTTAGTTGCATGTATTTACTTGAGTTGTATGACTAATGACTTCAGTTGCATGATATATAATAGGTTGATACTTTCAGTTAAGTGGGGATGATCAATCATGCATATTGTTTGCATGAATTGATGGAGAGATATGTTTCAGTTAACCAAGATTGAATTGGGCCCACCTTGGGTGCCCAAGTTGGCATCTTTCAGTTAACACCTTTTGCATGAGAAGATATTTACAAGGCTCAGCTAAGTAGGCTCATTCTTGGGTGCCAAATTTGAGGTGATGCTTGCAAGATATTTTCTTGATCAATGATCAGTTAAGTGTTCAGTTTAGGGCACCTAAATTGAGGGAGACTTTGGTTTTGACTTCATGTTACAGTGTGGAACTCTACTTTCCCAATCTAGGCATAGATAGTTGTGAGGAGCTTTATGCTCTTGTTTTGGATAACTCTTTGGAGTTTACAATGCTCATAATTGTTTATTAATTGTAGCAAGTTGAAGAGAGTTATATGAGAGTTTATTTACAGGTTGTGAAGAAGGATTGTTGAAGGCAAGGAAGCATAGTAATCAAGGATTGATACAGTGTTATTGTAATCTTGTTCTAAGTATAAATAATACAAGCACTATTGATTCTGGTGGATTTTTTTCCTAAAATGGTTTCTCCACGTATATGTTGTGTCACTTCTAGCTTCTTGTCTCATTCTTTTACAATCTTTTGTCTCTTTCTACAATTGATAAAATTGATCTAAACACATAATCATACACAAAGAATTGTGACAAAGAACACTTAATTAAATCTATGGTCTCATAGGTTTACAAGTTTTAAGCTACAATTTTACCTTCATTTTTCAACAGAAGATAGGGTTGGAGGGTGTGGTAGTTGAAGTTATGGAAGTGGAAGTACTAAGAATACCTCTATTTTTTACATTTCTAAATGTTTCCTTGTTATTTGATGTAGTATGAATCTATACGATCTCATACTAACTCCAAATCAATTGTGTTTGGTAAATCTATCAATCTAGTATTTGTTGGCATTGGTTTCATGTAATTTTATCAAGTTTCCAGCAAGTTGTGTCCATTTTACTAAAAACAAGTCTGAAATCCTAGTAAGCTTAATTTGAGGGAGAATAGTCCAACTTTGAATCTTGTGTTACAAAACAACCCTACCCTAATTATTAGTATGTTGTATAAATCCTAAATGGGTATCTAGAACTGTGTTTAAATTTTTGGTATCAAGTCTGGTTTGAAAGTTATGACCCAAAAAAATGAATTTGTTGCTTCACTTCAAGCATAGTCAAGAGTAGAATAATCAAGTCTTGAACCTTTCCTTCCAAAGGAACCATATATGATTTCTTCATATGTTGAATAAAGCCATAAAGGGTATCCAAATCTTTGTTTTTCTTTTGGAGATCAATTATGCTTGGGAAGCTGTGTCCATTTTAGTCAATCTAAAGTACTACTAGGAGATTGAGGCCTAGAGGCCAAAAACCCACCATTTAATGCTTGGGACCTTGAAAGTTTTCTTCATTGGAGTTGGTTCAATTTTACAAACCCTGATCTGCATCAATGAGCATGCGAAGAGTTATGTACAATTATATGTGTGTGGTGATGTGTTTGTGCTTTGAATTACATAGTTTAATTCTTTGTCTATTTGAGACAGTAGAAAGTTTTGGTTGATAAAGTTGAATTGGATTAATTTGTGGTATATATTGATTCAACCCCCCTCTCTATATATTAGTGTGTTCTAACACATTCATCCTATCACCCTTACATGACATCACAAATATTGTACATAGATCTACTCATATTACATACTACTACATATCTTGATCTTGCATGATGACACTTGACACACCATTTCCTATCATTAATTATCCTCAACGTGGGGGAAAAATGGAATAACCCATTTATCTTTCATTACATGATCTTTCATGATCACATTATGGTTAGAGCTAGCACATCGATATATATGTTATATGTACCTTTTTCACCTCTACTTAGATCAAATCCATACTGATATTGTAGAATGCATTTTACATGGAAAAATATTATCTCTATCTCATTCATAGTTTTACATGGTTTTGTACTTTTATATATGTCATTGGGAAAACTTAGTTTTTTTTTTTAAACGAAAAGTGGCGAGCCACTTATAATATTATATTTAATAAATAGAAGTATACAAAAACTGGTTCAAAGGGCATACTTGCAGGAAGAACCAGTTAGAAACCTCCAATTATAGCTCGAAATTAAACTACTAATGTACCAAAAAAATGAAAACCCCTGTGAAGGTGACCTCACAACACGGATTATAGAATTAAAACTAAGCCCCGAAAAGCGTGGTCTCCCACCACATATTGTAATTTTTAAATCCCTCCCAAAATTTGAAAACCCCTTACATTTGACAATTTTGAAATCCCACAAAAAAATTGTTACAACCTCTGAGACAATTTCATATTTTCATAGACCCCCCATTAGCCGAATTTTCATCTTTCCCTTCTAATTTATCTTCCAATTGAAGACCTCTTTCAAAGAAAATTTTGTTGCGAATAGAGGCTCGGTCTTGGTTGGAAGATGGAAGTGATGAAGATGTAGCCACCATTGGCATATATACTTGAGTGTTGGAAAACCCCCAGGATTGAGCCTTGCAAACATGATTTGAAGATTGAAAATAACTATGAGCTGGCAGATTTTCCCCAATTTGGCCGCAAGCTGACTGGTTTACCCCAACTTGACCATGTGTTGGCTGGCTTGGCCCAAATTGACCATGAACTGGTAGGTTCACACCCAGTTGAAGGTCAAGTAAAACGCCATTCCGTGGAGGAGGTGGGTTAAAAACATGGAGAAAAGCCAATGCATAGTATTTCTCTTTAATTTCCAGCTCCAACATGGAGCAATTATGCCTCGGATGTTTCCTTAGGGCTCACATTACAATGTTGTCATTGTTAAACTACAATGCCATCTTGATGGCATCATAAAATTATTCAAAACACTGCCTATTCTGCACTAAATCCCTGGGGAAGATCCCTCCAATAAACCCATCTCTGACAAAGAAGTTATATTTTTGAACAGCTGAGGAAATTGCATTATCCCTAGAATGAATTGAACTTTAACATATTTCCTAGCTAGCTCTTCCAATTCAACCAGAGACTGAATGAAATCAAAAGCATTTGACAGGAAAATGGAGATCACCTATGATGGGTAGATAATGAGGCGTGCCTTCAAACTGGCAATCTCTTGACCGAGAACAATTCAAATACTCTCTTCTACTCTTGTGTTATCCATGATGAACATCGATTGTAAAGCATCCCACGTGAGGTATTCTTCCAGTGGTCGCTCCCATGGTTTAACTAGAAGTGAAACCCTCAAGTTCCACGGATGATATGCCATTGAATTTGTGATGGAAAGCCAAGATTTCAACACTGAAAATAGAAACGGAAAAATACCTTGCTAATTCCTTACAGTTGTCAAATGCGACTGAGCAAATGAGACCAACAAAGGTCTATTTAATGCCAATTTTGTCCTAATTGGAGTGCGAGAATCATCATGACTAAGAGAGCAAGGGTGAAGCAATTAATTCCTCAGTGTACCACTACAAAGCTGACTCATGCAAGATGAATGCTTAAAAAGGAGATGGCTTTAAACGTATTTCAAAACATCATTTTACCAGTACACGAGGAATAAAATATGGCTCTCAGGTGCTTTGAAAGGACTAGTGAAGGTAACGAACAACATGACATCAACAATTGAAGAGAATGGCCCTTAAAAGCTGATACGGACCATCCTTTATACTTGTTGTGAAAATCCCTGAAACTTAACAATTCATTATTAACTTGAAAAAAACACAAGCCACGTGTTTTTCTTTAGGCAAAGCTTGGATTTGAAAAGCCCTTCAAATTCCACATTGGCGATAACTGAGGATTATTTTTCCAACTCATAATTAATTTAGATTTGGCAAAAAATAGATCTACGCCAGCCAAGAGGCAAAGATATTGGCAGAGCTATTTCATTACCTCTTGTTGTATTAAGTCAAATAATTGAGGAATTTCTTTTAGTTGCTTCATGTCATGCAAGATCTGTATTTCTCTATTCTCACAACCAAGATTGGCAAGGTAATCTGCTACTCTATTTCCTTCCCTGTATGTGTGGGTAATTATAGAAGCACAAAAACTATCTATCAAGGACCATACTTTCTCTAAAACGTAATTTAGATTCCAATTTTGTATCCTTCTTGATTTGCATGCATTGATAATGATCAAAGAGTCACCTTTGATGTGAATATTTGCAACCCCCAACTTTGATGCCAACTCTAACCCAAGTAACAAAGCCTAAGCTTTTGCATTGTTATTCGTACCATGAGCTAAGTGAAATGAAGAGACTACTAAGACTACACCTGACTCATTTCTAATGCAGATCCCTGCTCCTAACTTTTCTGCCTCTGCCTTAGATGCCCCATCAAAATTCAGTTTCACGAATCCCTATTGAGGGGGAGCCCATTTAACTAAATTCCTATCAACTTTAAATGAGTCAACTGTGAAAAAACTACCATCAAATGGCAACTTAATACTTTTCCAATTCTTTAAGATATGACTGTCCCAGCTTGAAAACAATGAGTTTGTTAGCTTTTCTCTCTGGACACATGAATTAACCCCTTCTAAGATCGCCTTTTCAATTTTCAACAATGTTAAGCCTACTAGGGATTTTATTTTCCTAAATATCCTCAAATTCCTTTCCCACCATATGTTCTAGATTACAATCACTGGTACAATGTACCAAATGTAGGCAAAGAAAGAGGATTAATATAGAAGAGGCCAACTTTGGAAGAGATCCCAAAGAGTGTTTGGTAGAGGGAAATTGATTTCAAGCCATGCTTTAACAAATCTCCAACACAGAAAAGAAAAATTTCATTAGAGAAGCAGATGATCAACTGTTTCAAATTCTTCTTCACATAAAGGGCATTTGAAAGGATCAACAATTCTTAGCTTAACCAAATGATCACTATTTAAAATCCTTTTCTGAATAGCAATCCATGCAAAACTACCTACTTTTGGTAGGACTTTATTGTTCCAAATGAAGAGAAAGGAACCTTGTTGTTGTGCAGCATGATTGGATTGACTTAAAACTAAATATCCTTCTTTCACAGAGTAGGAGCTTGTTTTTGAGGCTTCCCATATAATTCAGTCTGGTTTTTCAGATAGATAAACTAGTCTTCCTTTCATGATGCTAGTGAATAACACCAACTGTTGAGGAGACAATATATTTTTTGAAGGCTTTCTCCACACTACTTTCCCATTTATAGGACTCAAAGAATGCACATAAACTAACAAATTTTCACCCCAAGCTTCCAAAAGGATAGTTCTTACCTCCTACAGGTCTTGATTGTTTGAAAAAGGTGGCTTCCCGTTCCATGAGTCATCCCAAAAATTTACACTCTACCCATTATTCACTTCCCAAGATGCATACTTTGTTATAATATCCCTACTCTACAAAATGAAGTTCCAAATGGCAGAACCCTTTGGAGGGTCAACAACTATTAAGATTCGTGTAGGAAGAGCATTATCTAAATACTTAGTCTATAGAATTTTATCCCATTTTGCATCTGTGTTTTTGTATATTTTCCATGCTAACTTGGCACCAAAATCTTTATTTCTCCATGTAAGATTATGGATTCCAGCACCCCCTTGTTTCTTGCCTCTTTCTAGGTTCACTAGGGATAGCAAGGGGACCTTCTTATGCTCATCAATATTACCTTTCCAAAGAAAAGATCTTATTATTTTCTCTATTTCCAAGATTACTAAAGCAAGGGCTTTAAGGACAACAAGGAAATAGTTGGGGATGGATGATAACACTTATTTAATTAGAAGGATTTTTCCTGATAGGGATAACCATCTTGCTTTCCATATTAAGATTCTTGCCTTAAGTCTACTAATTACCTTATCCCAGTAATGCGCCCTGTTAGAGCCTTTGAAGAAAGGGATCCCTAAGTAGGTACAGGGAAAATCTGCTTCTTGGAAACCAAGGGTGGTGACTATTTTCTTCTTGATATCCTTTGGGGTGTTTAGAATGTACACCTTGGACTTGGCTAGATTTAATTTTTGCCCTAATGCTGAGGAATATTTGTTCAGAACCTCTTTAACCTATTGTGCTTCCAATAATGAAGATTTATTGAAAAGTAGGGTATCATCAGCAAAGAGTGAATGTGTGACCAAGATATTTGAATCTGGCACTCCCTTCCATGAACCTTCACTATCTTTCAAGTGGATGAAGCGACTTAAAGCTTCTGCCATAATTATAAAAAGAAATGGGGAGAGAGGATCACCTTGTCTAACCCCTTGAGAAGCGTTAAAGAAACAGGTGAAGGATTGCCATTTATAATTACTGGGAACTTTGCTCCAGAAAAGCAAGACCTTATCCATCTACGCCAATGAGAACAAAATCCAAACTTTTCGAGGACCTTATTGAGAAACTGCCAATCAACCTTGTCATATGCCTTCATCATGTCTAGTTTAACTATGAAAGATGGCAAGTTGGACATTGTGATTGAATGGAGAACCTCATGGGCAACAATTTATCCTTTATACGTTTCTCTCCCTAGAACAAGCCCACCTTGCTCTTGTGATATGATTCTTGGAATAATCGGCTAAAGTCTCATATAAATAGCTTTTGTGAATATTTTATATATTGTGTTGCATAAGGAAATGGGCCTGAAATCAGCAAATGTTTTAGGGTCTTTGATTTTTGGCAATATTGCAATGTTAGTTACATTGAATTTCCTGAGCACGAAGCTTGTTCTTCTAGATTCCTCAAGTTCCTAGAGGAGCTCAAAACATATGAAATCCCAACATTTCTGAAAAAACAATTATGTAAACCCATCAGGGCTAGGAGCCTTGTTAGGGGGAAAAGAGAATACCACTGATTTAAGCTCCTCGATGGAAAAAGGCTTTAAAAGCTAATCATTGTCCTCTGAACTGATGAGATGAGGTATACTGTTTAAGATCTCTTGTTGATTATTTATTTTGGAAGCATCTATGGAGGTGGGAGCAATAAGAAGCTCTGAGAAAAATTTCACACCTTCTTTATTAATATCTTCCTCCTTGGTTAGCCAATTGCCTGATGAAAACTCCTGGATTGAATGAATAGACTTTGTTGCTTTTTTTATCTGAGCAAATGCATGAAAAAAATTTGTATTATGATCTCCTTCTTTTAGCCATAGTTCCCTAGACTTTTGTCTCCAATACGCTTCTTCTCTTGCACATAATTCTTCTCATTCCTCTTGCAATTTTTTCTGTTTTTCAAATAAAGCAGCATCCAAAACATTTTGAATTATGTTTTCATGAATTTCTATTAATTCTTTAAACAACATCTTTTTGTTAAAAAATGTTTTTGAAAACTTGTTTGTTCCAAAGTTTGATTTGTTGTTTCACATGATTCAGCTTTTCATAAAATTGAAACATTTTGGTGCCCTGAACATAAGGAGCATTAACCCACCAAAGCTTCAGAAGATCCAAGAACTGAGGATTCCTAAACCACATGCTCTCGAATTTGAAAGATACTTTAGGTTTAGAGGGTGAAGCATTTGTTATAGATAGGGAGATGGCATAATGATCTAACCCCGGATAAGGAAGTATCTCTTAATTTAAAATGATAGCTAAAAGGAACCAATTCGGAGAAACCAGGAATCTATCTAACCATTCTGCTATTTGAAGAAATCCCTTTCTCTAATTATTCCATGTGAAACTGCCTTTTTTAGGTTGAATATCCCGAAGCGCGTTTGAGGATATAAATTCACCAAAATATGACATAACTTTTTGAGGTGGGCATATTCCTCCACTCTTTTCTTGAAGAGATGTAATTGCATTAAAATCTCCTACTAGGATGATTTTGTCACTTTATAACAAACCAATTTAATTGGTAAGCTCATCCCATAGGTTCTTTTCATGAGTCTATGTTGGGCCATAGACATTTATGAGCCAGAAATGAAGATTGAATTTTGTGCATTCTACAAGATGCCAACAGTTTTCATTTTTGAATGATTTAACACTCACTAACTTTGGGTTCCACAAAATGACTAACCCACCTAAAGCACCTTGAGTTGGAGAATGTGTTGACTCCCATTTAACCCACTTTTTTATTGAACATTCAAAAGTATATGTTGAAGTTTATGTTTCTTGTAACAGTACCATGTCGGCTCCACAAGCTGCTTGATGCGAGCCCGCATGTCAGGGGCATTTATGCCCCTGACATTCCAAGAAATGATTTTCCTTTTACTCGAGGAGAGCAACATGCTCTCCTCAGACACTTATTCGACATGGATTCCATAATGATTTTTTGAACACCCATCTCTATTTGCTCCTACAACTTTGCAATATTAGATTTCCTACCTCTTTTCCCTGGTGTTTTCTTCACAGGGGACTGATAAGGAGATTGGGTTATTGAAATGGTTTTGATTCTTTCTAGATGTATAGATACCAAAGAATTTGAAACTGACAATTGATTTCTTGGTGACTTTTGTTTAGACCCTTGGCAAGAAGATTGTAGAAAATCTTTCTGAGAGACAAAAGTGTCTTGGGCTGAAACCATTTCTAATTACCCTGTGAAAAAGGCTTTGTTCTATTATCCCAAAGTTCTTTTTCCATAGCAATTTCATCAAATAACTCTAAGCCAATGGAAAACAACATTTTTTCTGCCAGATATTCAAGATCCATGTCTTTATCCTTATTAGTGCACAGAACAAGCCATTTACTCTAATACTTAGAGATAGACTCTTCTTGAACAAACCTAGGATTCAATTGCATGTTGTCATTTAAAGACCATGAGGCTAAATAATCCTTTGTTCCTTGAAACATTAGTTTTTTTACTAATTCATCTAGTTGATATTTTGAGCTTAGTTTTTCCACTGGAGAGTAAATATTAAGTGACAAAATGGAAAAGATTTGCATTAGATTTAATACGTTAGATGATAAATTTTAATATGGAATACTGGATTTCTAATTGTCTTTAGAATTTTGACAGACCCTAGCTCTACTCCCACTGGTTCCCATTTTCTTTTAAGTGTAATATTCGGTGCTGGTATGATCACATGTGTTGATTGGTCTTGATGACCCTAAACTTCCTTAATGGTAGCTCCTGAGATAATATCGGGCAGATTAGACTTAGCATTTGAGTTGTTATCCTTATTTCATTGCTTGGGGTAACCTCTAGAATTTACCAACTGAGGAGATTTTTTTGGGTCTGATAAACATTGAGCAGATGTGTGTCCGATGATATGACAATTAGGGCATATATTCTCGAGGGTTTCACAAACAATTTGTTGGTTCCAAGTTCCAAATTTTGAAACCAATTGAATATTTGTCTGGAACCCTTTATCAGTATCAAAAAGAGCACACATTCTAATAGGTCGTGAAGGATTTTAAAAAAACTCCTTGTCATGCATGAGAAAAATTCCCAACCTATTAGCAATGATTTCGAGTAGGTTAAGTTCCCTATATTCAAGTGGGATCTAAGGCAATTGAAACCAAAAGGGTACAAATTTGAATTTAGCACTTTCCAGATTGAAGTTTGGGATCCAAGGCTGCATGCTTAAACTTGCCCCTTGAAAAACCCAAGATTTAATTCTGAAGACAGAGTCTTTTGCAGCTTTACTGTCAAAAATGACTACAAAGATGCCCTTATCACTGCTTAAATAGAAAACTTGTTGTACCCCCTTCCAATCATTATAAATTAGATCTTTTAATTGAGTTAAGGGTAAATATAAATTCCAAAACTTACAGACTATCGCTTTATCCCTCGGATCTTGAATTTGCGCATGTAGCATGCATTCAAGAAAAGTGACTTTAATCCCATCTGAGGGGCAAGAGGGTTGAGATTTGTCTACTTTTGTTATGGATTCCTTGCACTTCCAGACTTGCTTAGCTGACCCAACTTTCTTAGATTTCTTCTTCTTCTTTTTCTTTGATTGTTTCTCCTTTTCAATCTTTTGTTTAGTTTGAGGCATTTCTTCTTCATTCTCCTTCGAACGATTCAAATTATAAGTAATATGGGGAGCTCCATGTTGGCCAGTGGTCTTCGTAGGAGATCGCTACTGCAGAAATCCCAGCTGCGAATTTGTGGCATTGGGGTTCAGAAGTTTGGGAGATGTAAGATGCTCTTGAGACTGCCAAATCATGATGCCCTTATTCTTTTGTAACTGTTATTTTCCCCCTTTAGATTGATCAATCTGAAAACCCTTATTCTTATTTGGTTTTGCATCTACTTTCCCACCTTTTTCATGAATTTTATCACTACCTTTTGATAGAGACAGTTCATTTGGATTGAAGGGAGCGCTAGAAGAATTTTTATTTCTTCCCTGCCCATGAGACTTAAGATCTGCTTTCGCATTTGCATAAGATTGGTCTAAGAAATGGGAATTATCCTCTAGTGTTCTAGGGCACCATTTTTCTTCCAGTTGATGCAGAATTCCCCTGTGATCCTCATATAGATCAAAAATGGGTTGCTTCCCATGAACCAAGCGCCTGGATTTATGAAAAGGCTTCCAGTTAGATTTTGAGAATCTGTGTGCCCCCTTTCCCAAATTTTTCCTTGCATGTGAATGTGGGGCATTCACTGACCTTTGATGATGAAATTTTTTGTTATCATATCTCTAAGGGGGACGCAAACGCCTGTCATGCAAAGCCTGATCTCTGTCAGGGATATGACCGTTGGGTCGCCATTCGTAATGTGCCATCATCAGAATTTGAGTGTTTTTCTACCAAGATGCGACAGATTTGTAAAATGGGATTTTTTTTTTGGGAAAACTTAGTTACATCCTCATAATTTTCTTATATATTGTGAATTCGTTCTCAAATTTACACAGTATTATAGTTGTATGCTTCAAACGGGCTAACCCAATCACAACTCCATGATTCCATTAAAACTTATTTTTTACATGGCTTAATTCTTGTATCTATCATGGTGACCAATTTAGTTACATTTTCATGATCGCCTCAAACATCACAATTCCATTTACACCACCAGGTTGCTATATTTTTTCACATTTATGGCATATTGAAGATGATTTTGTTTATGTGAACTAATTATGTTTTGTAGATGCAAATAATGGCCTTATGTGTATAGGTATGGATGATGTTTCTTTTTAAGTACATAAAGAATTATGAGGCATCATCCATAATATATCTTGGATTTTTTTGTTGATTTTTTTCTACATATAACCTCATTACATATGTCATAAATACATGTTCATGGTCTTTATTTGACCCATTTTCCACTCTAATATATAACCACAAATTCATTAGCAAACCACCACTCTAGCTTCCAATGATTTGGATTGATCATCAGGTACAACATTCCCACACCTAGGACTATATCATAGGTGTTTCCCTATCCCTTGATCTAGGCCATGCTACAACTTAGTCCACTCTTTTTTAAATTAAAATTTTCTATCTCTTGAGCTAAATTTTCTATAAAATAAATATTACAGGTCATTATATTACATGCCAAAATATCAAATTCAGGGGATTAGGATGTGTATTTGTAGGAATCTCCTAGATCATTATTAATATACAAGGCACGTTAGTTACATCATCATTCAATATTAGAGTATCAAAGGATAAAAATATACACAAATAACACTTTATCACTCATAAATTATAGGCATATCTCACCATCGCATATGCACGGTTTGTCTTTGAATTTGTACATTAGCATAAGTGATTGACTCTAATCAAGGAGGTTGATAATCTTCCCTTTCTTTTATAGAAGGCCGCATTGTACTTTTCAACACAACAACTTATTTAGAAACAAGTGTTAAAAATATGGGTGAAGCATAAAAGGCCTCATCAATGGATGACAAATCCACAACAAAAGGATTAAGATCACACAACCAAAAAAGAATACCTAGACCAAACTATGGGCATAGACTAATCCTATATTAGTGTGATCTTTGATTAAAATTTATTATAGACTTTAGAGTGCAAATCTCATTTTAAACTTAAAATAAAAGAATCTTGACACATCACTACATTAAAATTGACAAAGAACTAATTACCTATTTTTTATCATTAAATTTTTATGTCAATATTCAAAATTTGAATTCTTTATATTACTTATTTTTAAATGAATGTTAAATTAATCATTTATATACATGTAATCTCCTTATAATAAATTATTTTATGTTTTATTTCTTAAACTATATAGCTTAATATAATTTGTGAAACTAAATCTTTGAATGTTAGATAGACAATAGTAATAATTATATTTAAAGAATATGAGAAAAATATTTTTATTTTTTAATAAAAACACAGTGAAAAAATATATATATAAAAAAAATAGTAATAGATTAGATTTTATACTTTTCTCAAATTTTCAAATGGCGAGTCATTTCTAAAATAAGAAGAGGGAAAATTAACAAAAAAATATCCCTATGGTAAATCCCATAAAAACCAAAATAGCATATATCATCGTGATCAGGGAAAAAATAAAAACCCTTATTCCTACATGAACTGGTTGTTATACTGAAAAACCTTAGAAGATTTATCAAAAAGTAGTGACATTAACCCAGAAGTATTTCATCGATAATACATGAAAGGCTCAATTACAGAGCATCGTAGCCTTGAAACTGCTATAGCAGCCACGAACCACTCAAGAAAAACATGCATATGCTAAGAAATAATTTATGTCCATCTCTTTAATTTAAGAGTGAGAAAAAGAAGGAAAGAGAAAACATGCATGATCTTTAATCGGTTCCTATGCAGATGAACATTTGAGCTCGTTGATATAATCCTTTCCAATCAATCCTTTAATAAAAAATTGATTCAGATATTCTTCGTAGGACAATGCCGAATACAGTGAGTTGACATTTTTTCCATATTGTATAGTTATGGAATGCATGTGGCATGGAGAATGCGCATTAATGGGCAGCAGTGCATCTGTGAGAACAGTAACCCAACAGAAAATAGAAAAATAAAAAAATGTTTGACCATGAGAGCTTAGTGTGTGACACTTAAGCCCAACCTTCTTATCAATTATTTGAGAGGTGAGATGATTAAATCACAAGATGGCAGAGTACAGAACATGGGCCATGACATCCTTACACGGTCTTTGTGAACAAAACTCCTATGCTCAATGCTCCATTGCTCAATATCTGCCTTACAATTGGGATCCAAGTCAAAAACAATAACACAATCTTAAGGGACGTTAAACTAATGAAAGAAAAGGGCGTAAAATTCTGAAGCATTAAGATAGCCTGTTGAACTGTGGATGAGAGCGCTCACCTCGATTTTATCACCAATATTGAAAACAAGGGCGCCTGGAATGCAGGGAACATCAATCCATCCATCGCCCTTACAAATTTGTAGGCCTGGGGTTTGGTCGTGAAGGAGAATTGTGAGGGCCTCCACATCAAAGTGAGGTGAAACGCCCAACACCCGTTTTGGCTGAGGGAAAGGGGGATAGTAATTTATGTTGAGATGGATCTCCTTCCTCTCTCCACCCAACGCTTCCTCAAGAGCATTTTCATTAGCCAACCCGAGGCCGCCATAAAGTGCCTACATCAAAACTTCCCACAATTTGCAAATCTCTCTGCCATACTCATCCATCACTTCCCTACAAAACAATACACAAGTTAGATCAGAATGATCATGTACACAGGCATGCATATGAACAATGAAGTCAGAAGGGTGTTTGGGCCACTTGCTCATGACTCTCTGTGAAACAGGCCACACGATATTATAATAGTAATCTTTCCAATCTAATTTTGCATCCGTGGAAGTCCCTACTTTGTTGCCATAGCCAACATGATTTGTTCCCCTTTCACTTTTGTATAGTTCCTTTTCCTCCATAGGAAGCTCAAAGAAGGCCTTGCCCACAACTTTTACGCAAGCAATAAGAGACTCAGGAATTTTGTGATTAACAATCTAGAAAAATCCCCACTTCTTTGCAGCGCTTGAAATTTTTGTTACGGTGGCTTTGTTGAGAGGTTGGACGGTCAAGCCATGCAAGTCAATGACTGGAATCTGGGTATGTTGTGTATGAGGAGAATTTTTGAAGAGCTCCAGGCTTGGCCTAACATATTGTAGTGGAACTGTTTGGATTCCCCTCTCTGCTAAGCTCTGGACTCTGGTTATGGCAGGCTGTTGCTCCATGGCTACAACAAATAGACCTCGGATTTTGAGAGGTATTCAATGTTTGCACAACACTCCCTAGTCCCTACTTCAACAATATTATCATTGGCATCAAATAATTATCTCTTTGTTGGAATCTACCAACCTAGACAGACAACTGTTATTAAAAAAATCTACATTTTTTTGGTTTAACTGTTTGGCCAAATCACATGGAAATTGATGGATACCAGAACTACTGCACTAGTTGATAATGGCAATCGCTTTCATGCAAATCTTTAAAAAAATTTGGGGGTCAAGGTAGGAAAACCCCTCTTTTAAGTGCACTCAAAACAATTCATTTGCATATTATTATATAGTAGTTATATCATGTGAGGAGTAACATCCAATGTCTTAATATTATGATCTGGGTGTAACATCTAATGTATTAATATTAAAAAGTTATTGCATAAAATTATAAAATTAGTGCGAAATGGAAATTGTCTTGTTTTATTAGTTCCTACTGATAGGAAAATTTACTATTGCATCCATTGCATTTTCTTTTCAAATAGTTGCTTGGCCAATGAAATTGTATTATTTAAAATATTTTTGTCTTTTTCCTATAGTTGGGATTTAAGCACATATTTTTTGTGCTTGAAAATCGTGGTTTATCTCTTTTTCTATTGGTTGGAGTAGGTCGATTTTTTATTTTCCTTTAAGTAAATTAGGAAATAGTAGGACATTATATATTGTGGCAAATATTTAATCAAGGTATGCATATTGTGTGAGTTTTGGCGGTGGGTTGGTGGGTATTGAAGCAATGAATGCATGTTAAATGCATTAAATGCAAACTTCACGATATGTTTTGGACAGCTGGTGGGAACTCAAGTAGAGAATGCATAGTTAATTCATAAAATATGAGGTGAGTGTTGGTTTCTGCTTGTTCTCGTTTGTTTATTGTTTGTTGAGAAGCTTGTGTGTTTTTAGTTTTGGGTTGTCGTCTTTGATATTTGTCATTTTGTGCAGTGCTTGAACGAGGGAGGATTCATAGGAATGGTGTGCAACTGGTGAGTGGCTCATCTATCTATTTTTTATACTTGATAACTAGAAGCGTTACAAGGAAAACTAAATGGTTTCAGCAAGGTCTTGTCGACTATGGGTGCATTGAAAGCATTAACTATGTGTTTATTGCTTGAGTGGCCATTAGTCTATCAGCAAAGCTTGCAAATCAAATTGTGTGAGATGTGTTGGAGGGTTGGTGGGTACACAAACAGTGAATGCATAGTTAATTCATGAAATCTTAGGCGAGTGTTGGGTTTTATTTGTGCTTATTCTCATTTGTTTATTGTTTGTTGAAAAGCTTGTGTGTTTTTAGTTATTGGTCTTGCTTGAACGAGGGAAGATCTATTATAGGGTTCAAACTGAATGGTTTGAGCAAGGTCTTGTCGACTTTGGGTGCATTGAAAGCATTAACTATGTGTTTATTGCTTGACTGGCCATCAATCTATCAACAAAGCTCACAAAGAAAATTGTGTGAGATGTGTTGGAGGGTTGTTGGGTACACAAGCAGTGAATATATAGTTAATTCATGAAATCTCAAGTGAGTGTTAGGTTTTATTTGTGCTTATTCTCGTTTGTTTATTGTTTTTTGAAAATCTTATGTTTTTTTAGCTCTTGGTTGTGCTTTTCCATGTTCGTTATTCTGTAAAAGTGCACTGCTAGTGAGTGGCTTAGCTGTGTGTTTATGATACTTGATAACCTGAAGTATTGCTTGTTGTTACAAGGGCTAACAGGGCAAGTGGGTACAGTAGATGACATATGCTTTGAGCAAGGTCTTTTGGATTGTGGGGGCATTGAATGCATTAATTATGTGTTTATTGCTTGAGTGGCTACTAGTCTATCAGCAAAGCTCGCAAAACAAATTATGTGAGATGTGTTGGAGGGCTGGTGGATACAAAAATAGTGAATGCATAGTTAATTCATGAAATTTGAGGTGAGTACTAGGTTTTATTTGTGCTTATTCCCGTTTGTTTATTGTTTGTTGAAAAGCTTGTGTGTTTTTAGCTTTTGGTTTCGATATTGCATGTTTTTTATTCTATAGCAGTGCACTACTGGTGAGTGGCTTGTCTATGTATTTATGATACTTGCTTGTTGTTACAAGGGCTAACAGGACAACTGGGTACAGTAGATGGCATATGTTATGTAATGCAAAAACATGCAATGGTTGAAGCAAAGGAGAATTACCACAGGAAAAACCGAATGCTTTGAGCAAGGTCTTGTCAACTGTGGAGGCATTGAATGCATTAACTATGTGTTCATTGCTTAAGTGGTGAGTAGTCCATTAGAAAAGCTTGCAAAAATTTTATTTAATGTCTGAATGTTTGCAAAAATTTATCATGTTGGTCTATTCTTTTACAAATTTTATCGTTATTTCTATGGTTCATGTTTATCGATAGCGTATTATATGTCATGGATTGTGCTCATTTGTCTATTTTTTCCCTGTAACAGGAACCATTACATGCAGTTGGAGTTGGAGGCAGACATCTATATGAGTGCAAATATACTTGGTTGTTGAACAAGGAACTGGAAGGTCAAATTCTTGTATCATTCTTCCCTTTTGTTTCCAATGAATTTTAAGTCTTCCAATGTGCATAAAAATTATGCTTTAGAAGAGTTATGAACAATAAAGGAGAAGTCTGGTTCAGGAATCTGACTTAATGAATAGATAGATAAGCATAGTGAATGGCATGCCATGTACTTCATAAACATGAAACTTGTTTTTGTTGAAAAGAAGGTCACTATTGCAATTGTTAGTTTGTGTCAATAGGAAGGTTTATAATTGCATTTGTTGAATTTTCTTTTGAAATAGTTGCTCGTTGTTCTTAAACTTGTCAAAAGAGCAATGAAATAATGGGGGAAGAAGACACATTATTCAAAGACTTATTATAACAAAATGGGGAACACTAGAAGATTGAAGGCTCATTATTGAATTCGCTTTTGAAATAGTTTCTTGGACAATCAAATTGTATTGTTTGAAGTATTTTTGTGTTTTTCCGACAGTTGTGATTTAAGGACATATTTTTGATGTTTGAAAATTATGTTTTATTTCTTTTTCTATTGGTTGGAGTAGGTCTATTATTCATTTTCGTTTAAGTAATTTAGCAAAATAAGGGGACATTATATAGTCTAGAAAATATTTAATCATGAAGCAATGAATGCATGTTTAATCCATTGAATGCAAATTGTGAGAGATGTGTTGGATAGCTGGTGGGTACACAAGCAATGTTCATGCATAGTTAATTCATGAAATATTAGGCAAGTGTTGGGTTTTACTTGTGCTAATTCTCATTTGTTTATTGTTTGTTGAAAAGCTTGTGTGTTTTTAGCTCTCCATGTTCTTAATTCTAGGAATAGTGGACTACTGGTAAGCGGTTTTTATGTCTGCTTATGATACTTGTTAGCTAGAAGTATTGGTTTTTGTTACAAGAGCTAGGGGGACAAATGGGTACATTATATGGCATATACTATGTAACCCATGAACGTGGAACAGTTGAAGCCAAGGAATAGGTGACTAAATTGTAACAAACGAGAATTATCATAGGAAAATGTGAATGTTTTGAGCAAGGTCTTGTTGACTGTGGAGGCATTCAATGCATTGACTATGTATTCATTGCTTGAGTAGCCATGAGCCTATTAGAAAAGCTCGCAAAATTTTTATTTGATGTCTAGATTTTTGCAAAAATTTATTGTGTTCGTCTTTTTTTTGCATATTTTAACATGTGGTTATGTGTTTCATGTTTATTAATAACATATTATCTTGCACAATTCACATTTAATAGACTATTGTTTATGATCTATGAGTCCTACCATTTAATGCATTAAGCATGCATTGACTGCTTTAGCATCTACCATCTTGCTGCCAAAGGTGGCACAATTTGCATTCAGACATTAAATATTTGCAAAATATTTAATGTCCTATTTTTGCAATTTTCTTTAATAGAAATGAATAATAGGCCTACTCGAAGCAATAGAAAAGGAGAAGAATTGTTTATTATCTCTCAATTGCAAATGAAACCATTGCAATTGTAACCTGCTCTGTGGCTTCAACTGTTTCATGTCATTTGTTATCTACTGTACAACCTATTTGTACAATTAGGCCTTATAACAGCGAATAATATTTCTAGTCGCAGTAGGACAGAAGTACTAATATTAGGACAAGGGAAACAACTTGAGTGACTTTGTATAATGAATACAGTTGTAGCAAGTTACTTTTGCAATTGTTTATTTTAGTCTTCAAATAGTTGCTTGTTGAATGAAATTGTATTGTTTAAAATACTTTGCTAGCAAGCTAGTGCCTATCCAAGCAATGACTTCAGAGTTAATGCATTGTATGCTTGTATAAGGAAGAAGACCTTCCTCAAAGAGATCTAAAAGAGTATTGCTTTATCTAGTAACAACAGACTACAAGATATTGGGATTGATCTCTATCACTAATACTAGCATATCATGTTTCTTAACACACTTGTTGATGTTGTTTGTATGCTAAAAAAGTTTAATGCATTCCCTATGTTATTTGAATTTAATAGACTATTGTTTCTGATCTACCTATCATACCATTCAATGCATTAAACATGCATTGACTGCTTGAGTATCTATTGCCCCGCTATCAAAGGTGGCATGATTTACATTTAGCAATTAAATATTTACAAAATATATAGTGTCCTATTTTGATAATTTACTTTAAAACGAAAATGAATAATAGGCCTACTCCAACCAATAGAAGAATTACAACAAACGATAATTGAGACATGAAAAACTGAATACTTTGAGCAAGGTCTTGTTGACTATGGAGGCATTCAATGCATTACCTATGTATTCATTACTTGGGTAGATGTCAACCTATTGGAAAAGTTTGCAGGATTTGTATTTAATGTCTAAATGTTTGCAAAAATTTATCTTGCACAATTTGCATTTAATAGACTATTGCTTCTAATCCAACAATTATACCATTTAGTGCATTAAACATGCATTGATTGCTTTAGTAGCTACCACCTTGTTGCCAAAGCTGGCACAATTTGCATGCAGTGATTGAATATTTGCAAAAAAAAATAATGTGCTCCTAATTTCCTGATTTTCTTTAACAAAAATGAATAATAGGCCTACTCCAACGAATAGAAAAAAAGATAAATTGTTTATTATCTCTTAATTGCAAATGAAACAATTGCAATAGTAACATGTTTCTTGGCTTGAACAACTACTCCATTTCATATGTCATCTACTGTACCCATCTATACAATTAGGCTTTATAACAGCAATCAATGTTTGTAGTCGTAGCAGGACTAAAGTACTAATACCAAGACAAGGGCTGCCACTCAAGTGACTTTGTAGAATGAATATAGTTACAAGTTACTATTGCAATTGTTGAGTTCACTTCTGAGATAGTTTCTTGTTGAATCAAAATGTATTGTTTAAAATGCTTTTGAAAAGCGTGAAGCTTCTTTTTTTTTGGAAAGATTGTTAGCAAGCATATGTTTCATGTTTACAAATAACATATTGTATGCCATGGACTGTGACCATTTGTCTATTTTTCCCCTGTGATAGGAACCATTGTTTGCAATTGGAGTTGGAGGAAAAGACCTATATGAGTACAAATATTCTAGGTTGTTGACCAAGAAACTGGAAGGTCAGGTTCTCATATCATTCTTCTCATTTCTTTCCAGTGAATTTTAAGTCTTCCAATGTGTCTAAAAATGGTGCAGGAGCACCCAGGGCCTTCAAGAAGCACTTCAAGGATCAGGAGTGTGCAGGGGTCAGGAGGACCTTTCAAACAAGTCAAAGCATCAATTATGACCTATTGGAGCCTATAATGGCATTTGGGATGAATAAATGTAATGGGAATGTTAAAAGTTCTAAGGTTCCTGATAAGGAATCTAGGTTAAAAATGCAATGTAAAGGGAAAATTATGTTCTAGGGATTTGATTAGTGATCTAATGCTTTAGGTTGGTCAAATAAACTTGGATATTGAAGATCCAATAGTTTTTAGGTGGTGGTTTTTAATAAATTTCAAGTTTGCAATTTCAAATTTTTGAATTTTAGTTTAGGCGGGAAAGGGAGTTTTTAGCATTTTAGAGTTAATTAAGCAATGTAATCAATCCAAATCGGTTGGATCAGTTGGAGAATGGGTTTATAACCCTAAAATGTTCATTTGTACAGAGGTTAGGTGATTGGTGAAAGCTTTGTACGGACTGTCCTTAGAAAATTCAACAAAATTCCTGTTTTCAAGCAATTTTTTGTGTTTTCTTGATGATCCATTGATTTCTATTGAAGTTATTTGCTTTTGGATGCCTTAGGGGTTTGTATTTACAAGCTTTGATACCTTTCACATGTTTTGATAAAGGAAATAGATCAATTCTTGCACATTTTTGCTGACTGTCTATAGGAAAATACAGATTTTGCTCTGTTTTGAGAGTTTTTAATGAAGGAATGATCCATTTCATGGAGTATTATGACTGAACATCTATGAAATGGATCACATATGACATGTATTATAATAAACTAACAAAGAAATGTGCAGGGAAGAGGAAAACTAACATGTGCACAGTGAATTAGCAAAGGAAAAGGCATGAAGATGGACCCTAGGGTATAGCAGTGGAGAATATGCCTTAACAAGAGGTACATTTTTGAGTTACAGTAGTTGAGCAATGATGAATGAATGGTGAAAAGTCAAAATTTAAGACCTGGAAGTGTTTGGAAGTCCTAGAATCAAAAAGCCCTAGTTTTAAGCCAATTTAGGGAGGGTTTTGTAATTGGGCATGTTAAGAGTAACCTAGAAGATTAAAAGTTTGAAAATATTTGGTTTGGAATGTTTTGGAAGACTATTGAGAGTTTCAAGGTTAGGGGACAAATTTGAAGAGGGGTTGCTTTGAAAAATAGGGCTAATTAGGCCTAATTTTGAGGAAACAGCAGGGTTTGAAGAAAGATTGTCTGAAACAAGTGATTCCTAGGAGTTGACATGATGTTTGTCATCACAAACCACACCTGAAACAATCTTTAGATTGGAGGTTCATTTGCAAAGTTTGAGGGAAAAGTCAAGAATTCCTTCGCCAAAGGCCTAATAGGGCTAGAAGGCTAGTTGTGGAGCAAACGTGAGTTTTGTTCAAAACAGAGGGTTAGGGCTTGAAACCCATTTGAGTCAAGTTAGGTTAAGTCCTTTGAGATCATTTCAGTTGCTTGGAACCACAAGGGAAGAAAATAGGTCATGAATGCAAAGTTGAGGCCTTATCTCCAGGTTGGTGCCTAGTTGAAAGGTTGTGAATGAACCATTGATATTCTTGTAACTTGGTGAATTTCTTTCAAGATCCCTGACCCTCTGCATCAAAAAATTATGTCTTGTAAGAGTTGTGAATAGTAAAGGAGAAGCCTGGATCAAGAATCTAACTTATCGAATAGACAGATGAGTATAGTGAATGGCATGCTATGTAATTCATAAACATGAAACTGTTTTATGGCAAAAAGCAAGTTACTTTTACAATGAGAGTTATGCATAATTACAAGCATGTGATATGTATTCCATATGCAATTTTTTGCTTCGTACATTGACCAAATTATATAATTTAAGTATATTTCCCTGTTACTATTTTTCTATTCACTGTAGCAGGCCTAATATTCATTTGCTTGTAAGAAAATCTAGTTGATGTGTTATGCAAAACATTGCATATCAATTGCATATCACATGGTTGCAATTATGCACATCTTTGGCTATAGCATTTCTACAATCAAATGATTGCAAAGGTCATTTGCTTATCAGCATAAATTGAACACTTTCAAACAATTGGCATAATTTTTACAAACATTCAAAGAATCAAACTTCATTGGAAAGAAAAGAGATAAATCATCTAGAATTCTGACCTCGTAGTCTCTTGTTCAAGAATCAAGTATATTTGTACATGAAAAGTTGTTATAAATGTTATGTTGAATGCATGTTTAATGCATTAAATGCAAATTGTGCAAGATGTGTTGGAGATCTAGCGGGTACACAAGCAGTGAATGCATAGTTAATTCATGAAATCCTAGGCATGTGCTAGGTTTTTTTTGTGTTTATTCACGTTTCTTTATTGTTTCTTGAAAGCTTGTATGTTTTTAGCTCTAGGCTCCTCTCTTGCATGTTTGTTATTTTGTGTAGCGTGTGAACACAGGAGGAGCCATAGGAATAGTGCACTACTGGTGAGTGGCTCCTATATCTATTTATGATACTTGACAACCAGGAGAATTGATTGTTGTTAGAAGAGCTATGGGGATAGGCGGGTACAGTAGATGACATATGCTACGTGTTGTGCAGTTTTTGCAAACACGCCCCGCTGAAAGCAGGGACCCTCTTTCGCTTCGGTTTTGGTGTTTTGGCCCTTTCTTTTGAGGTTTTTTCTTGTTTAGGCATGTGCTTAAAACATTTATTTTGAATTCCTAAGTGTTTCCCCTAGGTTATTCATTGAAAATCTTAAGTTTTGGATGAATTTCGGGTTTTTGCCCTGATTCGAGATTTTCCGCCCTAGTCGAATTTTCTCGGATCCCGCTTCATTTCCGGTTGGGTCTTGTTGTTCGGGGATTTTTGGTATCCACGGATTTCTGCGTGGTCCGGATTTTCCCGGATTCTGCCATGTCATTAGCTTCCCGGGTTTTACTAGCTGTCCTATCGATTGCATTAATGGCTTCGTGTGTGCTTGGAAGGGTGTATTTAACTTGATTTTTGGGATCTTTTGTGCCATCATGCTTGCTATTTTCCATCGTCTGAGTTGAGGACTGGAGTTTTTCTTTGTGCTTTCTTTCATGTGCTTGGTTAAATTTGGGGCATCTAGGTTGGAATTGTGGATTTTAGTGATGATTTCTTGCGCATTCTCGCCTCTGTTCTTCGTGGGTGCCATTGGGCTTCACGTTTGTTGTTTCTGAGATCGACTCCCGAGTCACAATGGTATGTGTCTGATTGCTTTGCTTTGAATTGAATTATGAATGGCACATTGATATTATGAGAGCCTGTGGAATTTCAATTCCTATGTATTTGGTTATTTCATGCTAGGGTTGTGCAGTAGTGCGTTATTTGTCATTTCCCAAGTGAGTTTTGAGCAAACTGGTCTATCTGCATTTTAATAAGTCTTGCCTAAGAATAATTAGTAAACCCTAGTGGCAACTTATCTATTGAAAACTGAATTTTGAACTTGCCTGGGCGCTAATGGTGGATGAGTAGGGTTTCAAGCTGAGGGCATTGCCATGTCAGGTTATTTTGTCTCAAAATTGACCTAGAACATAAAGAAAATCTATGAAAGGTCCGTCCCAGGTTTGTCCTAAGTTAAACTTTGTGAAATTCTGCATTGGTTCGGTGTCTGGGTGAAGTCGTGACTCTCCGTCCCTTCTGAATTTTCTTCGCTATGACCTTTCAAAGTCGGGGAGATGTCATACCGATCACCCCGTAGTTCACCGGTAAGGTCTTTTATGCATGTCGTTTGGTGAGACAAGGAGGATTCACCGATACCTCACCCTGTAAGAAAATGTCTCATCGACATGCTTGTTCACATTCGCTTTCGGCAAGACTAACCCCGTCGCCAAGAGCTCATAGCGGGCTCCTTTCGTCTTGCCAATTCCCCTTTCGCTGAGACCTCCCCTTTCGGCGTGACCTTTCACCGAACATATCCTACTCTTGCCGAGACCCTCGCTTTCGGCGAGACTCCTAACGGTCGCCAAGACTTCATGGTGAGGCCTTCTTTTCTTGGCGAGACCGGATCTTTTTTAGGGGGACCACATGTTGTCGACAAGAGGTTATGCCGATGGGACATCATATCACCAAAACACTGCGCGATCGAAAGGACCTCTGGCCGAATTCAAAACCTAGTGCCTGTCGGCAAGACACCACAGCTTTGCTGAGACCTAATATCAAAAACTTTAGTCTGGCCGAAGTGTTTGTTTAGACCTTGAAATTCGGTGAGACAAGATGAATTCGCCAAGACTTCTCATCAAGATGATTGACTCCTGCCGAAACTTTCGTTCTGGGAATCCCCGTTGATTCGAAACTTTGCCTTATCCACAGATTTCCTTCAAGTTTGGATTTCTCTGAAATCCGTCATCTCTCTAATTCTCCGAAGTTTCCTTTCTAGCCCGTTCTTCGCGAGAATCCGTCCCTCACGGGTTTTCCCAAAATTTGATGAAATGTGAAGGAACATGAAATAATTGGATTCGTTTATAAGTTGTGATGCAGTTTATGGTTTATTCATGATATCTTATGATCTCCCATGCGCCTTATTGATGAAAATGATCATGTTTGATGGTTAAGAAGGTGTTTCTTGGTTATTCCGTTGGAATCCGATCGGTCTGGAATTTCCTGAAATTCCTCTCTGGCTCAGATTCCCCGGATGGTCTTGAAACCCAAAATTTGTTGTGGTCATTTTATATGAATTTTAATAACACCTTGACTATATGAGATGCATTCTGACGGTGTTTTGATGAGTTAACATGGCTCTTTCCTGTGGTTTTTACTGTGATTTTCATGTTGAGTGCAGGCTGAATCTAGCAAGATAGCAGAGGGATCCTCTATGTCTGAGGCAGAAAGGATCAAAATGGACATTAAGAGCAAGGTCCCTGAGAGTAAGATCACTTTTGTCTGGTCAAAAGTCACTGATACAAATGTTGGCCTCTGGGACTATGAGGAATTCAAAGAAAGAATGGTGGCTAAGGACCCTCCTTTGGTGACTAGAAGAATGATGGAATCCAGTTTGTCCCATGTTGCTGGTTTCCCCTCTACAGTGCAGTGTTACGAGCTGGTCCTTGAGTGCGCCAGGCAATATGATCAGGATACACATAGGATAATTGGTCCTCAAGGGAGGGTTGCAAATCTCAACCCGGTCTCCATTGCCCAAACCTTTGACATGCCAAACCGGTCTCATGTGGTGGGATTCACCATTGAGGCAGCTCAGGAGTTCTATGATGACCAGACTGTGAAGTCACAGCAGCTGATCAATTCCTAGCTGGAGAAGCCCAAGTCCCACTATTCCAAGTTTCCAAAGCAGTTGTTCAAAGCAAAATTCAAGAGGGAATACTATGATGCCATCACCTTTCTTAGCAGGGTGCTTGGATTGAAGAGTGTTGGTACATTTGAGAATTGGATGTTCCATGCGATTGTAAGGATGGAACAAGAGAAGATTAATTACCATTGGGAAGGGGTCATTAGCCAAGTAATTCATAAGCAGTTGTCCAATGTGTTGCAGACAAAGACCTTCACAATGACCTCATATTTGGTCTATGCACTTGCTAGATTCCATCCCTACAGAGGATTAGATACAAAGGGAATTTTCGGATAGGATATTATTTATGAATTTTTCCCTCAGTTGCACTTAGGAGGTTCAAACTATAGGAGGGAAAATGATGCATTCGCCATGCATATCACCCGAATGCTTCAGGAGTCAGAGCATGTCAGAATTTCAGATCAAGCAAAGGAGCTCATTAAGAAATATGGAGCCTGGTTTATTCAGTTCCCAGCCTTCTCCTACATTCGAATTGATGGCTGCCAAAGGGCCCCATATAGACTTCCAAGGTATCCCACTGACCACATTATATTGTTGGAAGTAATAAGACAGATTTGTGATTTTGATGCCACTATCAAGAAGGACAAACATAAGACTAGATTTGGTGGAGACTTCCCCTTGAGGATTGGCACTAGAGAGGTTTTCTCTTCCATTGGCTCTGCCCAGGCTTCAGAAGAAGAAATGAGTACTCTTGGTTTGTCTTTCCACTCCAAAAGGTCCAGATTTGATATCACAGGCGAGGCTCAAAAGAAGGCCAGTAGAGAATATAACCATAAGGTTAATTTAGAGGACTACTGGGCCAATTGTGGTGATGAGTATGAGGTCAGAAAGAATAAATTCTCTCAGCTTCCAGTGGATGCAGTCCGATTGTATAATGTAAGGGTAGTGTCTGATCAATTGGAGGATGATGGGAACTTAGTTGAGGATCATGCCTATGAGGCAGTAAAAGATAGGCCGATTGGTGATGTGGACTGGTTAGAGGAGGAGCAAACAGAACTGAAACAACTGATGGAGCCAGTCATCAAAGTTACCAAGATGTGGCTAAAACACACTATGTGGGAGTTGGAAAATAAAGGAGTGAAATGCACTTATAACCTGATGGGAGACTTAGATTCCCATTCTACTTCTGAGGAGTCCACGGGGCAGCAAGATCCTAGGGGTAAAGGAAAATTGGACTCCCCATCCAAGATCAAGACAAAAGGTGTTCAAGAGGAAGAAGCCCAGGAAGCAGAAAAATAGAGGAAGCCAAAAGCTAAGAAGAGGATAAAGACTAAGAAGTCCGAGCAGAAAGAGAATGAAAATTAAGGTCCTGAAGTTGATGTACCAATGCCTAAGAGGAGGAGAATCATAAAATTGTCGGAAAAGGCAAACTCCAAGATATCGGAGGAAGAGGTTACCCCTCCAGTGATAAATGTTGAAAGTCCAGAGGAGAAAGCAAAGGTATATGCAAGGAGTTCTAGGACTCCTTCTCCAAAGAACGGTGTGCCTAAGGCAGATTTTCCTCCTGCCACTCTTCATGAGGGGCAGCAGGATGACATCCCTCCCGCTCATAAAGTTCAAAGTGAACCTGGTGAAGCTAAAGAAGTTGATGAACATCTAGACACGGAAGGGGAGGAATTCCATGAGGGAGAACTCTACAGTGCAGAGGCCGGAATTTAAAAAGAAATACAATCTCCTTTGATTGCACAAACAGATTCTCCTGTTAGGACTGAAGAAGTTGAATCTCCTACAAGAGAAGTAGAGGCAATGAGAGATCCATCACCTGAGCAAGAGGGAGAGCATATTGAAAAGGAAGGAAAGATGGATGAGACCCCTGAGGAACACAATCTAGAGGAAAGAATATCGGAGGGTCAGCGGGGAGAGATGCAAACTGATTCACAATTGGAGCCCACCATTCCAGAGTGGCTGGATAGAGAGATAAAGAGAAAACAAGTGGTTATGGAAGATAGTCCACCAAATTGGGATGCACTGCTAGCCAAAATTGGGAAAGATAAAGGTAATAAGAAGGCTAGGGTGATCTCGAGGATTGAAAGAGATGAAACTCATGATCGGGTTATTCATATTGCCACCCCTGCTCCAGATCAAAACGGAGATGATGTGGTTGGAAAGGATTACCACATTTAGACTTTTAATCTAGGACCTACATCTATGGAGTAGGATATTGAGGATTATGAGGGTTCTAGTGCAGTTATTGTGGGTAGATTGAGGGAAGAAATGAAGACCAAGCAGGAACTAAAGAAGGAAAATGAGAATCTCAGGAAGTGCTTGGAGGAATTAATGAAACCACTGCAATCCATTAATCCTTCTTCCTCTACTACAAATCCTCTACCTTAGGAGACCATCACTGAGCTAGAAAAGATGAAAGCCTCCATTGTTGCCACCGTGAATTGGTTGAAAGGGGTGCAGGTAAAAGGTGATGGAGCTATTAGGGAAATCCTGTTGACTGGGAAGGATGCTACAAGGATGATGGAGTGGTTGAAACAGGTGTTGTCAGAGGATAAAGAAGATACGGATCTCCTTATGTAGAAAACTAGGACTATTATGGAGTACACCTGGGACAGGTTGGGGAGTGATGGGATCCTTCCTTCTTCTAGAGTTGTCGAACCATGGGAGTGGTTCGAGGTATTGCAAATCAGGCAGAAAGTATTGAAAAAGATTTACAAACAGAGAAGACACATTGATGACACCCTAGTTGGTGCCTACAATGGCTGCATTGCTTTTTTTGAGATAATGACAGGAAGAAGGAAGATCGCACCCAAGTATTTGAGTCTGGAGCAGTTGAGAGAATGGTGGCAGGATGTTTATGCACCAAGTAATGATGATTCTATGTCCGAGCACCAGCTAGATGATGCGGCCACCTACCTTGCAGTTATTGATAAGTATTTGGCGTATAAGGTAGATTGGGATAAGTCGGTCAAACACTCAAGGGACAAGATTGTGTCCATCGAAAGACGACTTCGGGTTCTACCCCTACCACCAGTAGCTGACTTGGATGGGGTGTTCTTGAAGGTACATGAAGGGCCAGATCGTAACAGGGATAATAGGGAAGGGAGCTAATGATAGGCTGTGGCACGATTTGTGCTTCCCTATTATCTTCCCGCACATTGGTCCAAACTACATTGCGGATCCCAGGCCGACTTGGATGGAACATGCATTCAATACTTATTTGACCGGTCGTGGGTTTCTCTTGACCAAGTGGTTGTTCCATTAGTGTTGCAGGCTCTTGCTTCGCCGATGAGTTTTCTGGGGATTTCTATATATTGGGCATTTCGCCTCTTTGTAAAGGGTTGAATAGCTAGATAGTTAAGAATTTGTAATTAGAAGATAGAAGTAGAGTAGAGTAGAGATAGTTAGAAGCAAGTTAGCAAGTAGGTATTCTCAGGAAAATATTGTAACAGAAAGCTAGAATTGTTGCTACAGTGGATAATTCGAATGCAAGTAATGACATTGTGATTTGGTGCCATACTTGTTTTCTCTTGTCTTGCATGGTTCTTGTTATTCCATCTTTCAAATTGCTTTGAGAGGGTTAATGTTTAGATTAGATTTGGGTTCAATAATGTTTGTGATTTAATACTTGAATGTTGCAGCAATCCTTCAGTCCATACTTTTCGCAACCAACTGATTGTTAGTTGCTTTGCAAAGTTAGCCTGGACTTCATATTCTGTATGCTTAGTTCGATTGTGAGGATTTGTTCATTTCAACTACAAAAAGGGTTGTTGAATGAATGTTCATGATTTGAAAATCTTAACACCTTAGAAGATTGCACTATTTTCTGTGAGATTGTAGGTTTATCTTGGTCAAGCAGAGATCAATTTTGAAGGATTGGTCCATTTCAGTGTTTTGTTACTTTCATTGTTAATCTTAGGAGTAGTATTAGATTTAGAAATCTCTCTAAAACCCTTATCATTTTTCTATTTCTTTGATTATTGGGTTAAATCTAGGATTGAAGTATCACCAGTTTGTTAAATCTGATAGAATCGATTCAGTATTTTGCTTGTAGTAAGGTCCCATTGTGATTACCAGCATTTTCACATTTTTTTACTGAGTTGTTTATGCACTGTCAAGACCTGACATTAGAGGCCTTGGGGTTATCTCTTGAGGCTTCCCAATAGATATTTACCTTTCAAGAGAGATAGGATATCATATTCTGTCTGGTTGTTATTGTGCAGAAAACACGATCAACACTACGTAGTCCATAAACATGGAATAGTCAGAGCGAAGCAGAAGGTGACCAATGCGATAAACGATAATTATCGCAGAATAAACTAAAAGCTTTGAGGAAGGTCTTGTTCACTGTGGAGGCATTGAATGCATTAACTATGTGTTGATTGTTTGAGTGGCTACTAGCCTATTAGCATAGCACATAGAATTTTAATTTAATGTTTGAATGTTTGTAAAAATTTATCACATTTGTCTATTTTTTTGCAAATTTTATCATGTGCTTTTGTGTTTCATGTTTATGAATAACATATTATATGTCATGAACTGTGCTCATTTGTCTAATTTGTCTCTGTAAAAAGAACCATTGCTTTTGATTGGATATGGACACAAATATCTATATGGTTGCAAATATATTTGGTTTTCGAACAAGGAACTGAAAGGTCAAATTCTTCTATCATTCTTCCCTTTTGTTTGAAATGAATTTTAAGTCTTCCAATGTGCCTAAAAATTATGCCTTGAAAGAGTTGTGAACACCAAGGGAAAAGCTTGGTTCAAGAATCTGACTTGCCAAATAGACAAGTGAGCATAGTGAATGGCATGCAATGTAATTCATAAACATGAAACTATTTTTTGTACAAAAGTAAGTTACCATTGCAGTCGTTGAATTCACTTTTGAAATAGTTGCTTGGAAAATTAAATTATATTGTTTAATTTTTTTATGTGTTTTCTCTATAATTGGGATTTAAGGACAAATTTATTGTGTTTGAAAATTATGTTTTATGTCTCTTTCTATTGGTTGGAGTAGGCCTATTGTTCATTTTCATTTCAGTAAATTAGGAAAATAGGGGGACATTATATATATTGAAAAATATTTAATCTGAAATATTGAATACATGTTAATCCATTAAATGCAAAATGTTTGAGATGTGTTGGCGAGCCGGTGGGTATGCAAGTAGTAAATGCATAGTTAATTCTTGTTTGTTTATTGTTTGTTGAGAAGGTTGTATGTTTGTTTGTGAAACTTTATAACTAGAAGTATTGCTTATTGTTACAAGGGCTAAGGGGACAAATGGGTGCAGTCCATGACATATAACATGTTATTCATAAACACAATACACACAAGCATACAATGAATTTTTCCAAATGTTTAAGAATTAAATTGAAACTGTAAGGGCTTTGTTGTTGAAAATTTTCTCATTGTGCTTGATACACAACCCTTGCCAACCAATCAATTCTATAATCTAAACATTTCTGCTTTTATTAGTTGTTTCCGATAAGCAGGTTTACTATTACATTCGTTGCATTTTCTTTTCAAATAGTCACTTGGCCAATGAAATTGTATTGTTTAAAATATTTTTTCCTTTTTCCTATAGTCAGGATTTAAGCACATATTTTTTGTGCTTGAAAATTATGGTTTATCTCTTTTTCTGTTGGTTAAAGTAGGTCAATTTTGCAATTGTATAATGTGCATTGGATATGGCATGCTTGTCTATCAATCTACAGCTATTGCATTAAACGTCAGTAGGTCTACTATTCTTTTTGTTTAAGTAAATTAGGAAAATAGGAAATTCTATATTTTGGCAAATATTTAATTGTTGAATGCAAATTGCACAAGCTTTGATGGAGGGTCGGTTGGCACAAAAGCAATGAATGCATGATTAATGTACTAGGTCTATTATTCATTTCCATTTAAGAAAATTAGAAGACTAGGAAGATATTATGAATTTTAGCAAATTCTTAACAAATGAATTGCATATCCGATGATTGCAATTATGCATATTCCTGATTGCAAAAGTAACATGCTTTTGTGCAAAAAGGAGTTTCATGTTTATCAATTACATGGAATGTCATTCACTATGCCCATCTATCTATTTGGAGAGTTAGATTCTTGAACCAACATTCTCCTTTATTGTTCACAACTCTTCCAATACATAGTTCTTGTACACATTGGAAGGTCATGTTTCTTAACACATTTTTCGATGTTCTTTCTCTGCTAAAAATGTTCAGTGCATTTTCTATGTTTTGTTACAAAATGAATGCTAATGCTTACTTATTTAATGACAAAAAACTAAGGTATTGAGATAATTGTTGAAACAAAACTCTTTAGCTTCTTCAGTATTCAAGGGCCTAATAGACTTAGGAAACATAAACAAATGACTATAGTGAATGACATGTTGTATAATTCATAAACATGAAACTATTTTATGGTCAAAAGCAAGTTACTTTTGCAATCTGAGATTTAGGCATAATTACAAGCATGTGATATGTAGTCCATGTGCAATTTTTTGCTTTGTACATTGACCAGATTATATAATTTAAGTATATTTCCCTTCATTTGCTTGTAAGAAAATTTGATTGATGTGTTGGGTGAAACATTACATATGAATTGTGTATCACATGGTTCCAATTATGCACATCTCTGGCTACAGCATTGTTGCAGTCAAATGATTGCAAAGGTTGTTTTCTTATCAACATAAATTGGATAGTCTCAAACACTTGGCATAATTTTTACACATTTGAAGAATCAAACTTCATTGGAAATAAAAGAGATAAATCATCTGGAATTTTGACCTCGTAGTCTCTTCTTCAAGAATCAAGTATATTTGTACATGAAAATTTATTATAAATGTTATGTTCAATGCATGTTTAATGCATTAAATGCAAATTGTGCAAGAAATGCCAGGCATAGTTAATTCATGAAATGCTAGGCATGTGCTTGGTTTTTTTTGTGCTTATTCTTGTTTGTTTATTGTTTCTTGAAAAGATTGTATGTTTCTATTGTTGCTACATAAAGTAATGTTGTTTTAGATCTTTGAGCAAGGTCTTGATCATTGTGGAAGCATAGAATGCATTAACTATGGATTGATTTCTTTAATAGGAATTATCCTACCAGCAAAGCTTGTAAAATTTAGATTTAATGACTAGATATTTGCAAAAAAAATTGCGTCATCCTATATGGCTTATTTTCCTAAAGGAAAATGAATGGTAGACCTACTTGAAAGAATAGAAAAACAAATAAATGATAAATCTCCAACAACAAAAAATATGTTCTTAAGTGTTGTCCATAGAAACAAGCAATACTTCTAGTTATCAAGTATCATAAACACACAGCCAAGCCAGTCACCAACAGTGCACTTTTACAAAAATAATGAACATCGAAAAGTGCAACCAAGAGCTAAAAACACACAAGCTTTTCAACAAACAATAAACAAATAAGATTAAACACAAATAAAACCCATCACTCACCTAAGATTTCATGAATTAACTATGCATTCACTACTTGTGTACCATGTCCTCTGCCTTTCAAACAATAATACACTTCTCTCTACCTCAATGCTCTTCACAGGATTTGCAGCTCATATTCTAATGCATCAATCAACTGAAAAAATCCTCTTAAGTCTATATTCTCACACATTTACATGTAACACTATTGGAATTCTCACTATCCATGCACTTGGTCAACGTCTGGAAGATATACAGCACAGTGAAGCATAGACAAGCATTCCCATTTACATATGTTCACCATTAACAAACTATTAGGTATTGGGATTGCTTGATACCACTAGCCTCAGCATATTGTGTTTCTCAAGGCACTCTTCTATGTCATTTAATTTCCTTATTGCATCACTTTAACGGTTTGATACCAAAAAAAATTCGCGGCACTTTAAAATGATGTAAGCCAATTAATATTTGAAAGGAAATTAAAGTAAGCTCATGTTCACTATGGAGGAATTGAGTGCATTAACTATGTGTTGATTGTTTGTGTGGCTAGTAGCCTATTAGCAAAGCTCACAGAATTTTAATTTAATGTCTGAATGTTTGCAAAATTTTATCACGTTTGTCTATTTTTTTACAAATTTTATCATGTGCTTTTGTGTTTCATGTTTATGAATAACATATTATATGTCATGAACTGTGCTCATTTGTCTAATTTGTCTCTATAACAGGAACCATTGCTTGCGATTGGAGACAGAGGCAAACATTTATATGGCTGCAAATATACTTGGTTGTCGAACAAAGAACTGAAAGGTCAGATTCTTGCATCATTTTCCCCTTTTGTTTGCAATGAATTCTAAGTCTTCCAATGTGCCTAAATATTATGCCTTGGAAGAATTGTGAACAATAAGGGAGAAGCTTGGTTCAAGAATCTAACTTGCCAAATAGACAGATGAGCATAGTAAATGGTGTGCAATGTAATTCATAAACATGAAACTATTTTTTGTACAAAAGCAAGTTACCATTGCAATCATTGGATTCGCTTTTGAAATAGTTTTTGGCAAATTAAATTATATTGTTTAAAAAATTTATGTATTTTTTCTATAATTGGGATTTAGGGATAAATTTTTCATGTTTGAAAATTATGTTTTATCTCTCTTTCTATTCGTTGGAGTAGGCCTATTGTTCATTTTTCGTTTCAGTAAATTAGGAAAATAGGGGGACATTATATATACTGGAAAATATTTAATCTTGAAACATTGAATACATGTTTAATCCATTAAATGCAAAATGTTTGAGATGTGTTGGAGAGTTGTTGCATATGCAAGTAGTAAATGCATAGTTAATTCTTGTTTTTTTATTGTTTGTTGAGAAGGTTGTATGTTTTTAGCTCTCCATGTTGTTTATTCTAGGAACAGTGCACTACTGGTGAGTGGTTTGTCTGTTTGTTTGTGAAACTCTATAACTAGAAGTATTGTTTGTTGTTACAAAGGCTAAAGGTACAAATAAGTTTAGTCCATGACATATAGCATGCTATTCATAAACATGATACACAGAAGCACACAATGAATTTTTCCAAATGTTTAAGAATTAAATCAAAATTGTAAGGGCTTTGTTGCTGAAAATTCGATCTTTGCACTTGATACACAACGCTTGCCAACGAATCAAATTCTATAATCTAAACATTTTTTCTTTTAGTAGTTCCTACTGATAGGAAGGTCTACTATCAAGCATTTGTTGCATTTGCTTTTCAAAAAGTCACTTGGCCAATGAAATTGTATTGTTTAAGATATTTTTGTCTTTTTCCTATAGTCAGGATTTAAGCACATATTTTTTGTGCTTGAAAATTACGGTTTATCTCTTTTTCTATTGGTTGGAGTAGATTATTTTTCATTTTTATTTAAGTAAATTAGGAAAATAGGGGGACATTATATATTGTGGCAAATATTTAATTGAGGTATGCATATTGTGTGAGTTTTGGCAGCAGGTTGGTGGGTACTAAAGCAGTGAATGCATGTTAAATGCATTAAATGCAAAATTTGCATAGTTAATTCATGAAATATGAGGCGAGTGTTGGTTTCTGCTTATTCTTGTTTGTTTATTTTTTGTTGAGAAGCTTGTGTGTTTTTAGCTCTGGGTTGTCGTCTTCGATGTTTGTTATTTTGTGCAGTGCTTGAACAAGGGAAGAGTCGTAGGAGAAATGTACTATTGGTGAGCGACTTGTCTATTTGTTTGTGATACTTGATAACTAGAAGTGTTGCTCCTTGTTACAAGGAGAACATAATGGTTTGAGCAAGGTCTTGTTGACTATGAGTGCATTGAAAGCATTAACTATGTGTTTACTGCTTGAGTGGCCATCAGTCTATCAGCAAAGCTTGCAAAGCAAATTGTGCAAGATGTGTTGGAGGGTTGGTGGGTACACAAGCAGTGAATGCATAGTTAATTCATGAAATCTTAGGTGTGTGTTAGGCTTTATTTGTGCTTATTCAAGTTTTTGTTTATTGTTTGTTGAAAAGCTTGTGTGTTTTTAGCTCTTGATTGCGCTTTTCCATGTTTGTTATTCTATAAAAGTGCATTGTTGGTGAGTGACTTGGTTGTGTGTTTATGATACTTGATAACTAAAAGTATTGCTTGTTTCTATACACAACACTTGAGAACATTTTTTTTTTTTTTTAAATTATCATTTATATCTTTTTCTATTCTTTCAAGTAGGTCTAATTCATTTTCCTTTAAGCAAATAAGCTGAATGAAATGACGCAATTTTTTTTTGCAAATATCTAGTCATTAAATCCAAATTATCCAAGCTTTGTTGGTACGCTAATTCCTATCAAAGCAATCAATCCATAGTTAATGCATTGTATGCTTCCATAGTGAACTAGACCTTGCTCAAAGATCTGAAATAGTATTGCTTTATGTAGCAACAACACACTACTATTCTAATGCATCAATCAACGCACAATTTTTTTTCAAGTCTATATTCTCACATGTTCACATGTAACACCCTTGCCATTCTGACTATGCATGCACTCAGTTGACATCTAGAAGTTATGCAACACAAGAAAGCATAGACAAGCATTCTCGTTTACAGATGTTCACCATTGACACACTACAAGGTATTGGAATTTCTCCATACTAGTAGCCTCAACATATTGTGTTTCTCAAGGCACTTTTCGATGTTTTTTTCCTTCCTTAATGTGTCCCTTTAATCATTTGATACCAATTCTTTTTACTGGGACTTTTCAATGATATAAGTGGATTAATACTTGAAAGGAAAGTAATTAATATTTAAACCTCCAGTCTAGCTATACCAATAGAAAAAGAGATAAATAATGGTTTCCAAATATGAATAATATGTCCATAAATCTCAAGTATATAATGTTCCCATATTTTCTTAATTTACTTAAACTAAAATGAATAATAGACCTACTGCAAGAGAATCAAATTTGATTAGACAAGGAAGTATTACAAATGAAAATGATAAAATTAAGAATTGAATGCAAACTATGTCAGCTTTACTACCATCATGCACTTCATGTGCCTGGAATTTTGCTTAGAGGCAAGTTACTATTGCAATGAGAGCAGGTCACTATTGCAATTGTATGATGTTCATTGGATATGGAACTCTTGGCTATCGATCTACAACTATTACATTAAATGCTACTAGGTCTACTATTCATTTTTGTTAAGTAAATTAGAAAAATAGGACATTATATATTTTGGAAAATATTTAATCATTGAATGCAAATTGTACAAGATTTGGCAGAGGGTTGGTTGTCACAAAAGCAATGAATTCATGATTAATGCACTAGATCTATTATTGATTTCCATTTAAGAAAATTAGAAGACTAGAAATACATTATGAATTTTGGCAAATATTTAACCAATGAATTGCATATTCGATGATTGCAATTATGCATATTTCTAATTGAAAAAGTAACATGCTTTTGTGCAAAAAGAAATTTCATGTTTATGAATTACATGGCATGCCATTCACTATGCCCATCTAGATCTATTTGGAAAGTCGGATTCTTGAACCAACATTCTACTTTATTGTTCACAACTCTTACAATACATAGTTCTTGGACAATTGGAAGGTCATGTTTCTTAACGCACTTTTCAATGTTGTTTCTCTACTAAAAATGTTTACTACATTTCCTATGTTTTGTTACAAAGTGAATGCTAATGCTTAGTGATTTAATCACAAAAAACTAAGCTATTGAGATAATTGTTGAAACAAAACTCTATAGCTCTTTCAATATTCAAGGGCCTCACAAACTTAGGAAACATGGAAGAGGGAAATCTAGAACTAAAAACAAACAAGTTTGTCAAGAGATAATAAACAAATGAAAATTGGCACAAATAAAACTGATCACTTCCCTGGAATTCCATGCATCACCTATGCATTCACAGCTTACGTACGCACAAGCCAACCTACAAATCTCGCACAACTTGCATTAATAAATGTTTAATCCATTAAATGCAAATTGTTTGAGATGTGTTGGAAAGCTAGTGGGTATGGAAGAAGTAAATTCATAGTTAATTCATGAAATCTCAGGGAAATGTTGGGTTTTATTTGTGCTAATTCTTATTTGCTTATTGTTTGTTGAAAATCTTGTGTGTTTTTAGCTCTCCATGTTCTTCATTCTAGGAACAATGCACTACTGGCGAGTGGCTTGTCTGTTTGTTTGTGATACTTTATAACTATAAGTGTTGCTTGTTGTTACAAGGGCTAAGGGGACATGGGTGCAGTAAATGACATATGCTATGTAAATGATAAACGTGGAACAGTTGAGGCCAAGGAGTAGGTGACTGTATGATGTGCATTGGATATGGGACGCCTGTCGATCAATCTATAGCTATTGCATTAAATGACTTCACAATTTACAAGACCTTGTTCAAAGTATTCAGTTTTTTCGTTTCAAAATTTTAATTTGGTTACTGTGTATAAATTCCAAAGGAAACAATTATACATATCTAGCATTATAACCTTTTTCAAAAAAAGCATTCCTACATGCATGAAATTGGTCAATATGTTTATTGTTGTAGGACAATAGTAGGATGGGGACATTTTCCCTTTGTTTGTAAGAAAGAGCAAAAAAACCAATGAAAAAAGGCATAGTAATTAATAAAAATTTTATTAATTAGAGCTAATAGCATATTTAATAATAGATAACAAAGTCTTGGTAAGTTATAAGAATTTATTTGCAAAATCTTGTTCATAGGATTTGCAGATTCAATTGAATATTGTCACACATTTACATGTAATAGTCATACTATTCTCAGCATCGATGCAACTAGTTCATTTGTACGATGTGTGCAGGATGTGAAAGCATACACAAGCATTCCCATTTAGGAATGGTTCCTTTGATTAAGAGCAACATACCATGTTTTTCAACAAACTTTTGGGTCTTGTTGCCTCGCACATATTGCATGCACCGATTAAATATTTGTCACAATATATAATGTCTCCCTATTTTTCTAATTTACTTAAACAAAAATGAATAATAGACCTACTCCAACCAATAGAAAAAGAAATAAACCATAATTTTCAAATATAGAAAATATGTCCTTAAATCCCAACTGTAGGAAAAAGACAAAAATATTTTAAACAGTACAATTTCATTGATCAAGCAACTATTCCAAAAGCAAATTTAGTAAATGCAATAGTAAACATGCCTACTGCATTCGCTATGTTTTGTTATAAAGTGGATGTTGTTGCTTATTGATTTATCCATAGAAACTAAGTAACTAGGAAAGTAGCTCAAACAGAACTCAATCAAGTATCAACTGAATCTTTCATGTCTGAAATATATCATTCACCTCTTTTTCTATTGTGTGGAGTAGGTCTGCTACTCTTTTTTGTGTAAACAAATAAGCAAAATAGAAACACATTATAAAAAATTTCAAATAAATTTGATTGCACAATTAACTTTTTTGCAAATATTAATCTACTTACATCATTAAGAAGTCCCACCAAAAACAATAAACTGAGGTTAGTGGTATGGAGCAATCGCAATACCTTGTAATATGTTAATGGTGAATAGGTGTAAATGGGAATGCTTCTCTATGCCTCGTTGTGATGCATACCTTTGAGATGTCGACTGAGTGCATAGATAGTGAGAATGGAAAGGATGTTACATGTAAACATGCGAGAATATAGACTGGAAACAAATTTGTCCTTTGATTGATGCATAAGAATATGATCTGCAAATTCTATGAAGAACATTGAGGCGGAGAGAAGTGTTTTATTTTTTGGAAGGAAAAGGACATTTGCAAAAGAAAGATTGGTTTAGTACAAATGTGAACGGTTTATTAATCCAGTGATTAAATGTTTGCAAAATATATAATGTCCTATTTTCCTAATTTACTTTAACAAAAATGAATAATAGGCCTACTCCAACCAATAGAAAAAGAGGTAAATTGTTTATTGTTTGCCAATTGCAATAGTAACCTACTCCTTTCCTTCAACTACTCCATGTCATAAGTCATTAACTACACCCATATGTACAATTAGCCATTATAACAACAAACAATACCAAACTCAATGCTTTGAGCAAGGTATTGTCAACTGTGGATGCATTCAATGCATTAACTATGTATTCATTGCTTGGGTAGTGACTAGCCTATCAGTAAAATTTGCAAAATTTTGATTTAATGTCTAAATGTTTACAAAAAATTATCATGTTTGTCTATTTTTTTGTAAATTTTATCATATGTTTATGTGTTTCATTTTTATGAATAATGTATTATGTTACTTCAACTGTGGGGGGATATAATGCATTAATTGTGTATCCATTGCTTGGGAAGCCATCATTCTATTAGCAAAGCTTGGAAAATTTGTATTTGACGTCTAAATGTTTACAAAAATTTGTTGCATTGGTCTTTTTTTTGCAAATTTTATCATGTGCTTTTATGTTTCATGTTTATGAATAACATATTATATGTCATGGACTATGCTCATTTGTCTAATTTGTCCTTGTCACAGGCACCATTTCTTCCAACTAAAGTCGAATGCAAAGATCTATCTAACTGTGACTATTTTTGGTTCTTGAATAGGAGACTAGAAGGTCAGATTCTTGTATCATTCTTCTGCTTTCTTTCCAATGAATTTTAAGCCTTCCAATGTGTCTAAAAATTGTGCCTTGGAAGAGTTGTGAATAATAAAGGGGAGGCTTGGTTCAAGAATCTAACTTACTGAATAGACAAATGAGTATAGTGAATGGCATACCATCTAATTCATAAACATGAAACCATTTTTTGGCCAAAACTAGTTACTTTTGCAATCAAAATTATGCATAATTGCAAACATGTGATATGCAATCCATATGCAATGTTTCTCTATGAACATTGATTAGACTATATAATTTGAGTATATTTTCTCGTACTATTTTTCTATTCATTGCAATGGCTTTAATATTTGTTTTCTTTTAAGAAAATTAGAAAAATTGAAGCACATATTAAATTTTGGAAAATATTTGTAACACATCAAAAAGCAGCAAATACATAGTTAATGCATTAAATACTATGCCAATACAAGCATACTTTTTGGATTTTCCACTCAGATAGTTTGGATTTAATTCTTGAATATTTGGAAAAATTTATTGTGCACTCCTAGGTTTCATGTTTATGAATAGCATGTTCTATGTCATGGACTATGCTATTTTTTCTGAATTGTACCTATAACAGGAACCATTTGTTGCAATTGAAGTGTAGGATAAAGATCTCTATCATTGCAAATAGACTTGGTTCTTTAACAAAAAGTTGTAAGGTTAGATTCTTGTATCATTCTCCCACTTTGTTTGCAATGAAATTTAATTCTTCCAATGTGTCTGAGAATTATGTATTGGAAGATTTGTGAACAATAAAGGAGAACGCTTATTCAAGAATCTGACTTCCCAAAGAGACAAATGGGCATAGTGTATGACATGCCATGTAATTCATAAACATGAAACTATTTTTTGCTCTATAGCAAGTTGATTTTAAGGAACATGATATACTGGTGTTAGTGATAGGGGCCAATCCCAATATTTGGTAGACTGTTGTTGCTACATAAAGAAAAACTCTTTTACATCATTGAGCAAGGACTTCTTCACTGTACAAGCATACAATGCATCAACTTTGGATTGATTGTTTGGATAGGCACTAGTGTGCCAGCAAAACCTGTGAAATTTAAATTTTATATCAAAATGTTTGCAAAAATTTATTGCATTGGTCTATTTGGCTTATTTGCTTAGAGGAAAATGACTACAGAGGCACTCAATGCATCAACTATGTGTTCATTGCTTATGTCATGGAATGTGCTCATTTTTCTAGTTTCTCCCTCTAACAAGAACCATTGCCTGCAATTGGTGTCAGAAGAAACCATCTATATGGCTGTAAATATACTTGGTTGTTCAACAAACAACTGAAAGGTCAAATTCTTGTGTCATTGTTCCCCTTTATTTGCAATGAATTTTAAGCATTCCGATGTGCCTAAAAATTATGCCTTGGTAGAGTAGTGAAGAAAAAAGCAGAAGCATGGTTTAAGAATTTAAGTCACCAAATAGACAGATGAGCATAGTGAATGAATGGTATGTCATGTAATCCATAAACATGGAACTATTTTTTTCCCAGAAGCAAGTTACTATTACAATTGTTGAATTCACTTTTTCAAATAGTTGTTGATAGGCTACTGGTCACTCAAGCAATAATCACATGGTTAATGCATTCAATGCCTCCACAATTGACAAGACCTTCCTCAAAGCATATGTCATATATTGTACCCACTTGCCCCGTTAGCCCTTTTAACAACAACCAATACTTCTAGTTATCAAGTATCATAAACACACAGCCAAGCCACTCGCCAGCGGTGCAATTTTACAAAATAACGAACATAGAAAATGAACCATGAGCTAAAAACACACAAGCTTTTCAACAAACAATAAACAAATGAGATTAAGCACAAATAAAACCCAGCACTCGCCTGAGATTTCATGAATTAACTATGCATTCACTACTTGTGTACCCACCAAACCTTCAACACATCTCGCACAATTTGCTTTGCGAGCTTTGTTGATAGACTAATAGCTAGTCAAGTAATAAACACATAGTTAATGCTTTCAATGCACCCACAGTCAACAAGACCTTGCTCAAACCATTCAGTTTTCCCTGTAACAGTGAGAGACACTTCTAGTTATCAAGTATCACAAACATGTAGACGAGCCACTCACCAGTTCAAGTTATCACAAACATGATAGACGAGCCAAACTAAACAAACCGCAAAAACCAACACTTGCCTCATATTTCATGAATTAAAGTTATGCATTCTCTACTTGTGTTCATGCCAACTGTCCAACACATATCGCGAAGTTTGCATTTAATGCATTAAACATGCATTCACTGCTTCAGTACCCACCAACCTGCCACCAAAACTCGCACAATTTGCATACCTCAATTAAATATTTGCCACAATATATAATGTCCCCCCTTTCCTAATTTACTTAAACGAAAATGAAAAATCGACCTACTCCAACCAATAGAGAAAGAGATAAACCATAATTTTCAAGCACAAAAAATATGTGCTTGAATCCTGACTATAGGAAAAAGACAAAAATATTTTAAACAATACAATTTCATTGGCCAAGTGACCATAATTGAAAAGAAAATGCAGCAAATGCAATAGTAATATCTTTGTCTTTTTCCTATACTTGCAATTTAAGGAAATATTTTTGGTATTTGAAAATTATGTTTTATTTCTCTTCCTATTTGTTGGAGTAGGTCTATTATACATTTTTGTTCAACTAAATTAGGAAAATAGTATGACATTATATATAGATTATAGAATTTGTTTCACTAGCAAGCCATGTGTATCAAGTACATTAATTGCATGTCAGTGAGAACACTCACACAACTTGCATTTAATTCTTAAATATCTGGAAAATTTTATTATGTTCTTATGTGTCTCATGTTTATGAATAGCATGTTATATGTCATAGACTGTTCTCATTTTCCTAAATTGTTCCTGTAACAGGAACCATTTCTTGCAATTGAACTTAGGGACAAAGATCTATATTGTTGCACATAGACTTAGTACTTGAACAACAAGCTACAAGGTCAGATTCTTCTACCATTCTCCTCCTTTGTTTTAGAAGAATTTTAGTTCTTCTAACGTGTCTAAGAATTATGTATTGGAAGAATTGTGAACAATAAAGGAGAACACTGGTTGAAGAATCTAACTTTCCAAATAGACAAATGAGCATAGTCAATGACATGTCATGTAATTCATAAACATGAAACTATTCTTTGCTCAAAAGCATCTTACTTTTGCAATCAGAGACATGCATAATTGCAATCATGGAATATGGATAATTTTCTAAAACGAAAAAGCAATAATGGACTTAGTGCATTAATTATGCATTCACTGTTGTAATGCCAACCAACTCACTGCTAAAGCTTGTGCAATTTGCATCCAATGATTAAATATTTTCCAAAATATATAATGTCTTATTTACCTAATTTGCTTGAACAAAAATGAATGGTGGACCTACTCCAACCAAGGTATTGAGTTTACGCTTTCGTAATTTTGATTTGTCTACTATGCTTGAAACTAAAACAAAACAATTGCATATGTATGAGAACTTTTGTCGTGTTGCTACTAGAAGTATTCTTTGATGTTGTAACACTTAACTGTACTTGTTCAATCGATATAGTAGAGGACATATGCTATGTAACCAAGATACATGGAACAGTTGAAGCCAAGGATTAGATTACTATTGCAATGGTTTCATTTGCAATTGAGAGATAATAAACAATTTATCTCTTTTTCTATTAGTTGGAGTAGGTCTTTTATTCATTTTTGTTAAAGTAAATTAGAAGAATAGGAGGTTACTATCACTAATGCAATCAATGCATGTTTAATGCAATAAATGATATGACTGGCAAACCAAAAACAACAATCTATTAAATGCAAATTGTGCAAGATAACATGTTATTCATAAACATGAAACATAGAAACACATGATAAAATTTGCAAAAAAATAGACCAAAGCGATATTTTTTTCCAAACATTCAGGCATTAAATACAAATTTTTTGAGCTTTGTTGATAGGCTCATGCCTACTCAAGCAATGAATACATAGTTAATGCATTGAATTCCTCCACAATTGACAACAACTTGCTCAAAGCATCTAGTTTTCCCTATGATAATTCTTCTTTGTTGCAATACTCATCTACTCCTTTGCTTCCACTGTTCCATGTTTATGGACTGCATACCACATGTCATCTACTATACCCATTTCTCCCCTTGGACCTTGTAACAGCAAGCAATACTTCTAGTTATCAAGTATCATAAACAAGCAAATGAGCTACTCACCAATAATGCACTGTTCCTAGAATAAAGAACATGGAAGAAGGGAACCCAGAGCTAAAAACACACAAGCTTTTCAAGAAACAATAAACAAACAAGAATAAGCACAAATAAAACCCAGCACATGCCTGAGATTTCATGAATTAACTATTCATCCACTACCTATGTATGTATGAGTTGTCCAGCACATCTCACAAAGTTTGCATTTAATGCATTAAACATGAATTCATTGTTTCAGTACCTACTAGTCCACCACCAAAGCTCACACAATTTGCATTCACTTCTTAAATATTTGTCACAATATATAATGTCCCCCTATTTTCCTAATTTACTTAAACGAAAATGAAAAATGGACCTACTCCAACCAATAGAAAAAGAGATAAACCATAATTTTCAAGCACAAAAAATATATGATTTAATCCCAACTATAGGAAGAAGACAAAAATATTTTAAACAATACAATTTCATTGGCCAAGCAACTATTTGAAAAGAAAATTCAACGATGCCAATAGTAACTTGCTTTTTCCAAGCTATACTTCTAGTTGCAGCGGTGTAGAGGCACTGATATCAAGACAAGGGTGGAAAGCATTTATAGCTTCTACAAGGTTTTATTAGAAAATTGGGAACAATTTTTCGTCATTCCTACAAAAAAAAGCAACATAACTTACAAGAAAAAGAATTCATACACAGTAAGCAAATGAGAATTACAAAACGGAAAACTGAATACTTTGAACAAGGTCTTGTCGACTGTGGAGTCATTTAATGCAATAGCTATAGATTGATCAACAGGTGTCCCATATCCAATACACATCATACAATTCCAATAGTGACCTGGCCCAATTGCAACAATGCATATTCCCTCAGTGAAACGGTCTTTCTACTCTCTAGATTTACTTGAACAATTTCAATTTCAAAAGAAAACTCAATGATTGCAATAGTAACTTGTTGCAATCGTATTCATTCTACGTACTTCTTTCCTACTATGACTACAAGCATTGTTTTTTGTTAAAAAGCCTAATTGTATAGCAGGGTATAGTGGATGACATATGACATGGAGCAGTTGAAACCAAGGAAGAGGTCACTATTGCAATGGTTTCATTTGCAATTAAGAGATAATAAACAATTTATCTTTTTTACTATTCGTTGGAGTAGGCCTATTATTCATTTTTGTTAAAGTAAATTAGGAAATTAGGAGGACATTATATATTTTGGAAATATTCAATCACTACATGCAAATTGTGCCAACTGCAATGATGCACATCTTTGACTACAGCATTACTGCAATCAAACGATTGCAAAGGTCACTTGCCTATGGGAAAAAACTAGACAAATTCAAACAATTCGCATAATTTTTCCAGACATTTGAAGAATCAAATTTCATTGGAAACAAAGGACAAAAAAGGACCATTCCTAAATGGGAATGCTTGTGTATTCTTTCACGTCCTGTACACATTGTACAGATGAACCAGCTACATCGATGCTGCAGTGTGAGTACCTTTAAAAATCTGCAAACACTATGCTCAAACAAGGGTTAGTATCAACAAATCCTTCAAGAATACCCCTATGAAATATATTGCAAATGTTCCAAAATGCCACAAAAGATAAAAGAAAACCAAATGCATAATGAAAACATTCAACAAACTACCTATTCCATAGTTGGATTGGTGTCACATGTGCTAGTGACCCTTTCCCAATCCTTGATCAAAGCTCAAATTGTGCAAATGCAAATGGAGATGGTGGAGTGATGATGAACAAGATCAAATCTCAAATGAAGAGAGTAACCTTGCATGAAATTGTGAAGATTGTGAAGGATTTGCTTGAGGATGATGCTTGTATTTAAAGATTTTCAAAATGTTGAATGTTGAAGAGGGACCAATGTGGGATCAAAAACAAGCCAATGAATTGAGAACACTTGTCATCATGTGATTAGGTGATGTGTGTGCAAGATTTGGGAAGAGTGCCCAAGAGGGGGAAATTTTGAATTCAAATTTTGCCATAAATGCTGAGAGGGGGACAAGGAAAAACAGCAATAAATGCCCTGTTTGACTTGTCATGTTGAGGGAAAATGATTGTTTTAATAAATCAATAAAATTGATTTATTGTGCAAGTGGCTAGGTCTAGATGATGCAAGTGGGATGTGATTAGCATTAGATTAGGATTAGATGATGATTATGCTGATTTAATGGCGATTAAGCGGTTGACTTTTGGACTTTGGAAAATGATTTAAGATTTGATTTAAATGGCTTTTTGATTTATTTAATTAAGTGGATAATGCAAGATGAAGGTTGAATGCTAAGATTTATTTGATAAATGAACTTATTTAATGAATGCATGAAAGTGATGAATTTGCCTAATGTAAGAGCTAATTTGACCGA
>VDFB02052775.1:0-13817 GCA_007258455.2 Sequoia sempervirens | reverse complement strand
TGATGGTACAATGAGCACTTCCTCAAAATTAGGAGGCATAACTTCAACTTGTATTGGAGGTGGTGAAATAATTGTAGAAGATGAAAAATTTTCTTATGGGGAAGGGGGAGGAAAAATTGTTGCTTGTGATGTGCCTGGTTGCATAGACTAGAACTTCTTCCACAGGGACATTTGTAATTGTATTTTTGTAATTTTCTATTGGCTCACATTATATTCTACCACTATGTCATTGTATTATGTCCTGAATTTATCTCTTTCTTTAGTCAAGCACTCAATTGTGGCCTAAGTGAATTGAGCCACATTGAAATTCATTATAGTTGCTTCAAGTAATGAGGTGTCTGATACTATTTTGATTATTAACCCTGCCCTGACTCTTGGAGTTGGTTATACAACTTTTTGCTTCTTGGTACTTGGGGCCAAGGCCCAAATGGCAAGTGTGTCCCACTGGGAGCAAAAATCTGATCCTTGTAAGGCCAATGTAACCTCCTCCTCAATGTTAAATATGGGGGTATCATGTATTCTTAATGTATCAAATGTAATAGCAAATGCCAAGTCCCATTCTAGTAGTAAAAAAAACTACTTTTCCTAACAAGTTCCCTGCCTGCTTTTGTAGTGATATTCAAATACTTGGTCCTCATTTCATTCCAGACCTTAGCCTCTATAACTGTTTTAGGAAATTTATCACTCTTGCTTTCCTTCTTCTCATCTTCCATCACATATTCATCTTTCATTACTCTCCATACATACTCTTAAAATTCTTATATTTTAACAAACGCATCATCATCCATGAAAATTTCACAAGCTTTAACCCTAACATTCTCTGAGTTGTTAATCCCACTTAAATCAGACTTGCTCAATCTGATACTTATAGTCTATGAAATTATGTATCTTTGGGGATATGGCATTCCTTGCCTTATTTCATCCTCTATAACAACAATTTTCTCATCTAAATATTCACTAGGGTAATCAACTAGTCCAACTTGTTCAATCCTCTACTTCTTTATTAGTGGCTCCTTTGGAGGAGATGGTCCTCTTGGAGGGGAATTAACTCAATTATTTCAAGGGTGAAAGAATGGGGTGGTGATAGTGGTGGAAATTTTTTCTATGGAGAAGGTTCCCTTGACTCCTCTAATTGTTTAGGAGTGGCAAGTGTCAACTACTTTACTGTGATTTTCTTCCTTTTATATATTTGTACCTTTTTGGGGAGTTACTAAGCTAATACCTCCTGCACCATGGGTATTTTCCCCTTATCATGCTATTTAATAACTATAGCTTCACCCTTATATTGTACCACTCTTTCCTCTTTTAAACTTAAAACAAACTTGTCAAAATTTTGTATAACAATTTCCACTTTCAAAATAATATTATCAATATTAGACAAGGCTTTAAATTTAGGGTCTTTCACCCTTTTTTCTTTCTCCATCTTCTAAAAATCAATCTATTTTATCATTCTATCCTCCTGAACCTTAATTTCAAAAACATTAAGTGATATGAGATTTCCACAATCCATTTAAATGAAATTATATTTCTTCTAGCTTTGATTGTGTATAAAGTTTTTCATCAATGTTTCAGATCACACTCCATGATCCATCATCAAGAAAGAGAGCTGATTTATTTCAAGATACTATTCTATTGAAAGAAATCAACTCTCTTTCCTAATGATGGATCACTGAGTGTGATTTGAAATATTGATGAAAAACTTATACACCATCAAATCCAGAAGCAATATAATTATAGTCAAAAACATTTCTAATAAAATAATTAGGGAATGACAAGGTGTGAACAAATTTCCCTCCTTTGATCCTATCCAACAACCAAGCTATAAATACCTTAGGGTCATAAGTCCTATATGCTCGAATTCTTATTTCATAGGTCTTGAGATGATAGTCACAAATATTTCTCCACCCATTGGTTGTCATGACAAAACATAGAAAATATTGTATATATGTAGGGAAAAGGGTTCCCTTTCTCTTCTTAAATAAGAAAACATAATCAATGTTACCCAACTACCACATGACCTCAAGGAAACTAATTCTCAGTGGTACATCCCTAGGGAGTACATGAGGTGTTAGACTTGTGACATATACCCTGATAACAGTGTAGTCTTGATATGGGATCACATCTCCCCAATTATGAGTTATATTTAAATCATGCCTCCTTTCAGTTGGCCTTAGGAAATCATGTAGTTTAGGTGAAATCCTTGGCATAGTCAAAATTAAAACTCTTATCAACTTGGAGGAAAAAATATTTGTAGCAATCACAAAACCAGTTTTATGTTCAATCCTATCTAACAATGGATTCCATGATTGAAAATGGCATTACACCACCCTCTACTCTCTCAATTCCATATCCTTGCCAAAATAATCTACAGCCTTATATAAAAACATGTGCATAAATAGAGAATACCACCAAAACCTTACAACAATCTCCCCATTATTTAATGATACTAAACCCTTGTGTATTTAAGATTTTGATAAGTATGTAGCAAAATCATACAAATTATTGATATTGTGGTGTTGAAGATTCACAACCATATACATTGGGGCAATCGACATGATAGAAGATGGATCAAACCCCAAAATTTGACATAGGGAATAAAATGTCTTTTGGAAATAGCTAAAAAAATACTTGATAGGGAGGGGCTCCTTATCAGATGGTCCCAATACAATTCCACCCTTTCCCTTTCTTGCTCATACCAAAAAATGAGCCAGTACTGAGACTCTAAAGGTATGTCTCACTTTATCATACTCTTTCGTCAACTTGTTTTCATTAATCTCAACCATGTCTCTATTCCATTTGTTTATTTTAAAAACTTCTACAATTTCCTCCCTTGTGACCCAAACCATATCCTACCCAGAGTGAGTTCTTACTACCCTAACAAGAGGGTCATAATTGGCAGCAACAACCTTGAGAAGTTCAATGTCCAAATACATATTAGGAACAACCAACTTAGCCATATCCAATCTCTAGGGATTGCAGATTGGATTGCTGTTATTTCTGTTATCAAACCAACCTTGGAAGAGAGTCCACCCAGTGTATGGAAATGTAGCATCTTTAATTGTACATTGTCTGTCGACAATGCCCTCTATAGACACTGAAATTTGGTCTAGGATTGCAACTTCAATTTCTTCATAATTTTTACCTTTATTGTCATAATTAAATAATCCTAATTATTTAATTATATTTCTAAAGTCCTTGGTCCTCTATTAATTAAATAACTTTAATTATTTAATTAATTCATTTACCTTTTATCCAATCTTGATTAATTAAATAAATATTATTTATTTAATTATGCCACTAATTCACTTTATCCTCTTTCTGAAATTAAATAAATTCTCATTTAATTTATTCTTATCACACTTTTGACTATAATTAACTAAACACTTTAATTATCAATCATTTCAGACCTTTCTAGTCAATAAACAAATTGACTTTTATTTAATTAATCCAAATTTCAAACACAGAATTAAATAATCATTTAATTCATATTTTATTCCTCGATATTCTTCTGCATTTGGATGATAATCACTTAGTTATTCTTTAATTATCTATTACCTTGTTGAGATCTAATTTAATCATTTAGTTATCTCCTGATTTAATATTTGATTGTCTCTGATGAATAGACTCCCAGTCTTAATCAGTCAGTTATCTAGTTTTAATTCTTTTGTGTGCAAACTTATATTAATTAAATAACTTTATTTACTTAATTCATTCATTCGTGCATTCAAATAGACCATTTCCTCTATTCAATATTTATCCTTTACATGCAATCATTATTCTTCTAAGTTTCGAACAATTTCAACTAAAGATTAAATTATTATTTAATCTTAATTCCCACCTTTTATGTTTTATCACTCACGTTATTACTAACACTAATCTCAATGCATGTCACATTCTTTAATCTGAATCATTCGTCTATCTTTCAATCTTGATCCTTGGCTATTTTGAAAACTCTGGCTTCCTTATAAATCTTGGTTTCTGACCTTCATCATTGTTAATTCTAAAATTTGCACTTGGAAACAATCACCATTCAAACTTAGCTGTTGAATCATACTATCATAGGCTATACTTGCACACTTAGAAATTTGAGGGAAATTATACTACAACGGCAAAATGGAGAAGGACAATCGAGGTCATGCATGGAATTATGTAGATATTCAATGAGATGGTTATGTTTATTAACATTTTAGCTTTCCATTGTTCTTTGTTGTTAGCTTATTAGCATTTGTTTTCATGTACTGTTATTTCTTTGATCTTTCTTATTTTCATGTGTTACATTGGTGAACCCAATGTGAAGACACGCTCTTCATAAAAATCCATAGAAATTTTATTCCATTTTGCAGGTATCATACGGTTCGATGCATTTGATGCATAGAATGATTACAATTGGACTCCTGCTGTTGGATAAACAAGGGACACAACATCAGAGACAAAGAACACAAATTTTGTGTTCCCATAGGAAACCACCTGGTGGATGTTATTCCACAATATTATACTCTGCTAGAAGTATAAAAGAAATAATATGGTTCGCCATGCATTTCGCCACATTTCTTAGAGCTCAACGGCCAATTGGCAAAAGAGGAGGACTCCATCATTCAATAATATGGTTTGATTAAACCATCCAAGATTTGTGAACTCCGAAAATAACTTCTTCAAAGCCCCACATGCCCTGGAATTAACACTTTCTTCACACTTCGCATATTCTTCTTTAACTGCTAGCAATCGAATGATATTTGCACATACAAACATAGGAGCACACGAAGCATCATCTTCAACAATGAACTAATCGCCTTTCTATATCCACTACATGAAATTCCAACACCACTTCATCGGCCAAAGAAATAAAATATATTTGTAGTGTCGGCCCAAATTTACAAATAATATTTTAATGTGTATCCACCAAGGTCGGCCACAACATAGTGGAGACCCAAATTAATATCTCCAACACAATAATACTTTAATTGATTATACCTCGAAGATCCACAACACGCTACCAACAACATGCCGACCAGGAACAAGAAAAACCGAACATGCACACAAAGATCTTCAACCACAAACTCTCTAAATAAAGTTGAAGTACCACAAAGATAGGGAATGATCTAGAGACACCACATAAAATCAATAAACAATAGAGAAGCATCTGCAATAACTGAGAAAACAAGAATTGCACAAACTTCATTTAGGGACACTGATAGAGACCAACAACACACTGTCAGACCACATCATACTCAAAACTTCACACGGACCTTTGAAACTTTCGGTAGATGATCTAGAAACATTCAACATTAGACCCTTAAATCCACATTAGCTAATCTTCAATGTGCAAGACACAATGCCTTCTTGACCTACATAGTTCCACTGGGAACCAGGAATACTTTCTTTTACAATTTTCTCAATATCCTCGACATATAGAGTCTTCAATGCACCAAATACTAATAGTGTTGACATCAATGACAACCACATAATGTAAAACCATATCCACAATATCCAAAAATTTCCCTCTTTAAGTATTGATGGCAACACATGATGTGAAAAATACCATCAACCCGCAACACATCAATTTGTTTTGTATTTTCCCAATTAAAATTTTCCACAAGAAATTTGAATTTTTCACATAATGCACTTTCCCTTTGACATCAAATGGAAAAGGTAACTATAACCTTTCAAAACACATGCTTTGAACCATATCTACACATCTAACTACTTCCCCCGAGTATCACCTATGAAAACATCAATCCATATCAGAATATAGCAATGAAGCTCTCAAATTGATGCAAATAAATGCATCTTTAGTTCTTATCAGGAGGGGTGATTACCCCTAGCATCCCTTTGAGATACTCAAAAGTATCCTTTGACAATGACTTAGTAAATATATCTGCAATCTATTCTTTGGTAGGCACATATTCTAGTCTGACTTCTTTCTCATTCACCTTTTCCCTCAAGAAATGAAAATTGAAAAATGTTTAGTCTTAGAGTGTAGTACTAGATTCCTTGAGATGTTTATTGCACTTGAATTGTCATAGTATATGGAAATAGGCTCTTCATATATCACTTTGATATCTCTCAACATCTGTTTCATCCATATCACTTGAGTACAATTATTTGCAGCAGCAATGTATTCTGCTTCAGTAGTGGATAGAGAAATTGAATTATGCTCTTTTCTCAACCAAGATATTAGCTTCTTCCCTAGGAAGAAAGCACCACCACTAGTACTTTTCTTGTCATCTACATCACCAACCCAATCCACATTAGTGTATGCACACAAAGTGAGATCATCATCCTTTGGATACCAAAGTCCAAAGTTAGTTGTTCCTTTAAGATATCTGAAAATTATTTTGACATCGGTCACATGTGATTCCTTTGGATTAGATTGAAATCTAGAAACCATACATACAACATTCATAATATCTGGTCTAGTTTGTGTCAAGTAGAGAAATCCACCAATCATCATTCTGTGATAGCTTACATCCAGTCACCACAGAAGTACCAACAGGTTTGGAGTCATCCATTCCAAACTTCTTCAGTAGCTCTTTCACATATTTGGACTGAGATATGAAAATACCTTGGTCCAATTGTGTAACTTGTAATCCCAAAAAGAAATTCATTTCACCAATCATGCTCATCTCAAATTCACTCTTCCTTTCATCAGCAAACTCCACGCATAGATTATCATCTCCTCCAAAAATGATATCATCAACAAACACTTCTATAATCAATTCCTTATCATGATCTAACTTGAAGTATAAGTTGCTATCAACATTACTTTTTGTGAATCCAAGCTTCAGTAGATATTTTTCCAATCTAGCATACCAGGCTCTGGGGGCTTGCTTAAGTCCATACAGAGCTTTCTTCAATCTACAAACCATATCTCCCTTATCTGTTAATTGGAATCCATCCGGCTATTCAATGTACACCTCTTCTTCTAGTTCTCCATTCATAAATGCGGACTTCACATCCATTTGATAAAATTTATAATTTTTGTATGTAGCATAAGCAAGAAATAATCTCATAGCTTCAATTCTAGCTACAGGGGCAAAGGTTTCTTCAAAATCAATACCTTCCATTTGAGAATAGCCTTTACATACCAGTCTTGCTTTATTCCAGACCACTTCACCTTCTTCATTTAGCTTGTTTCTGAATACCCATTTGGTACCAATCACATTCTTGTCTTTAGGCCTAGGAACTAGTAGCCATGTGTCATCATAGCTTCCAGCCAATGTTCATCTTGACAGGCTTCAGTGACACTCTTAGGTTCAATCTTGGATATCAGACAATATTCTTCTGCAATTTTTCTTCTAGTTTTCACTCCTTTACTCTTATCTCCTATTATTTGACTTTCAGAATGATTTAGCTTTACATACCTTGGAGTTTTGGGACTTACTTGGACTTTTGATTCTTCAGATATTTCTTCTACACTTCCACTTGTCTGTGCCTCTGCACTTGTCTGAGCTTCTTGACTAACTTGATTTACTGGAACAAATTGAGGTTGCTTCACTGGAACATATGGAATAATCTGAAGTAGATTCAGTGTCTGAGTGTTCTTCCCCTAGATTGTAATGTCTTCATATGAATCATAATTTCATTTTGTGGATGATTTGATAGAGTCCTCATCAACTATGACATTTGCACTTTCAACTATCTTTCTCAGTCTTTTATTAGAGCACCGGTATGCCTTGCTCTTAGTAGAGTAACCTAGTAAAATCCCTTCATCGCTTCTAGCATCAAATTTTCCTATATCATCATCTCTCTTGATATAACACCTACTTCCAAAGATCTTAAAATACTTAACAGTAGGCTTGTGACCAAACCATAACTCATAAGGGTTCTTACCAAAATTTCCATTCACATTTACTTGGTTCAAGGTATACATAGTAGTACTTACCGCTTCACTCTAGTACATCTGAGACACATTTCCTTCCATCATCATGGTTCTGGCAGCATCCAGAATTGTTCTATTCTTTCTTTCTACAACTCCATTCTTTTGAGGGGTTTGGGGAGCAGATAGTTGTCTTTTAATTCCATGTTCTTCACAATAAGAGTTGAATTCCTTAAAAATGAACTCACCACCTCTCTCAAATCTCAAGAATTTTATTTTCAGACCTTTCTCATTTTCTACCATAGCCTTGAAGCATTTGAATTTCTTTAGAGCTTCACATTTTTCTCTTAAAAAGGAAACCCAAATCATTCAAGAGTAATCATCAATAATCAGCATAAAATACCTTTCTCCATGAATGCTTCTAACTCTTGAAGTACCACAAAGGTCAGTATGTAGCAGTTCCAATGAATTATTTGAATGAAAATGTTTGCTACAGAAGGAGACTCTAGCTTTTTTACCCATCTGACATTCCTTGTAGATTATATTAGTAGGCTTCACTAATCTAGGTAGATCTCTTACTGCTTGGGCATAAATTATCTTGATAATGCTGTCAAAATTTACATGACACAATCTCCTATGCCACAACATCTGTCTGAGGCAATCAAACAAATTCCACTAGTAGTATTCAAATGAAAATGTTACCTTGTGTTTGTTTTCCTAATTGCAATCAGAGTTTCCAAAGAAACTCCCGCATTATCTTGCATCTTTTTGTCTTTGAGCGTAGATCATATCCCTTGTGAACCATCTATCTGCTTCAAACCTTCAACATAGAGGACATCATCGGTGTTTTTCCTTTTACTAAGACAAATGGATCCCTCTTCCATGAATCACCCCGACATTATTTATCTCCAAATCTTACAACTCCACCATCATCTTTGATTTCTAGACTCACAAATTTTATTTTTTCACCAGTCATGTGATGTGAGCATCGACTATTAATGACCCACTCATATTTTTCTTCAACTTGAGCTGCAAGAGCTTTTTCATCTTTAGTAGATTCAGTAGCCACAGGATTATTTACAATGGTAGCAATGAAATCCCAATCATCTTCTTTTCCATTATCTTTATCAGATTCTTCATCAATCACTGCTTCTTCAACAAAGTAGCATTTCTTTGGGAATCTAGACTTCTTAGGTTTAGATCTAGGAACTCTTTCAGGACATCTTGATGCAAAATGACCTATTTTACTGCATGAAAAAAATGTAATAGGTAATACATCTTCATACTTACCTTTTCCTCTCCCATCTTGCTTTGCAATCAACACTTCCAGTTCTTCTACTTCTCTTTCTTTATCTTTGAGTTGTTTCAGTTCTTCATCATACTTGGATACCTTCCTAGAACTCTCTCTCAAACTATATCTTAGTTTGTTGCTTCTAGACACAATAGCCTTAAATGCATATTTAGTCTTCGGTGTGGATTCACCAAACTCACTTATCTCAAAAGTAGCAAGTTTCCCAATTAGCGTATCTCTAGTCAACTTGTTTACTGATCTAAACTCTTCAATAGCATGAACCTTAATTTTTTAGAAGGGAGGCAAGGATCTAAGTACTTTAGCCACAATTTCATCCTCATCCATAGAACCACCGACACATGTAATACACATCACTATCTCATTTATTCTCTACATAAAAGAGGTAATATTTTCATCTTCACCCATCTTGAAATTCTCAAACTTACTTTTCAAGCTTTGTAGCTTAGCCATCTTCACCTATGCATCTACTTCATACAAAGTTTCCAGTTTCTTCCACATTTCATGAGTTGTATTCAAACCTACCACATTAGCCATCTCTGAATCTGTCAAGGCACTCACCAAAGCTTCAATAGCCCTGATATTGCTTTCAACATCTTTGATCTCATCAACAGTAGAGGAACCATTATGAGGAATGACATATTGATGTTTAGTAATCTTCCAGATAGCATCACCAATACACATTAAGTGACATTGCATCCTAACTTTCCACAGTGAATAGTTAGAGCCATCAAATCTAGGACTGTCCTTCTTGAATGTTGTTGCCATCTTGGATCACCTCAAGCTATTAGAATTTCTTCAAAGGAACCTGCTCTGATACCAATTGTTGGAAAAACAAGGACACACAACCGAGAGGGGGGGTGAATTAGTTGTAACAGAAACTAAAACTCTTCTTATTAATCTTTAGCAATCATATCGATGAATAATAAATTAACCATAAACAATCAACACATCAAAGAGACAAGAACACAAATATTTTTTGTGTAGAGCCTTGTTAGGGAAAAACCATGAGGTGGATGTTAGTCCACAAGATTATGCTGCTAGAAGTATCACGAGAAAATAATAAAGAATGCATGCATTCGAGGCACCTCCTAGAGCTCAGCAATTACAAAAGAGGACTCACTGTCCAACAATAGACTTTGGACTAAAACCATCCAAGATTTGTGAACTGAGAAAATAACTTCTTCACAAGCTTGATTACAGTTTCAATTAAGCTCAACAATTCTACACACTTCACACATTTTTCTTCACACTCTACTCAGCAATCAAATGATATTTTCACATACACACATAAGAGCACCGCGAAGCATCATCTTCAGCAATGAACTAATGTATATATATAAACACATGAGAAATCCCATCACCACGCCATTAGGCCAAAGAAATAAAATATATTATTATTTGCTTAATGTTGGCCCAAATTTACAAATAAAATTTTAATGCGTATCCACCAAGGTCAGCCACAACATAGTGGAGACCCAAATTAATATCTCCAACACATGAATAATTTAATTGATTACACCTTGAAGATCCACAACATGCTACATGTCGGTCAGTAACAAGAAAAATCGAACATGCGCACAAAGATATTCAACCGTGAACTCTCTGAATAATGTGGATGTACCACAAAGATAGAGAATGATATAGAGAAACCACATAACACCAAGAAATAATAGAGAAGCATCCGCAACAACTGAGAAAACAAGAATTACACTAACTTCATTTAGGAACATTGATAGAGACCAGCAACACACTATCAGACCACATCATACTCAAAACTTCATGCAGACCTCTAAAACTTCCGGTAGATGATCTAGAAACATTCAACATTAGAGCCTTAAATCCACATCAGCTAATCTTCAACATACAAAACACAACACCTTCTTGACCTACACAGTTCCACTAGGAACCAGGAATAGTTTATTTTACAATTTTCTTAATATCCTCGACATATACAGTCTTCAATGCACCAAATGCTAATAGTGTTGACATCAATGACAACCACATATTAGGAATCATATCCACAACATCCAACACTTACAAGCCACATATGCTGAGTAAAGTGATGCATCTGACAACCTACAGCGCATCTGTGGCTTTTCGTGATGCATTTGACTAGTGAAACCCGTGACTCATCTGGCTGGTATAATTTCTGAGTCCAAATTTTGAATTTCAATTCTTCATTGTAGTTTTCATTACGACTAATTTTGAATTTGCAGCATGTGTTCTTGAAGAGTTAACATTGTGTTTGCAGGATGTTTTGTAGAAGAGAAGTATTCAAACCCTTTTTGTAGAATGATAGATGAAGACAAATTTGAAACTATTGATGAATTGTTTTGCAGGACATGTGTCGAATACTATTTTGAAATAGATTGTTTGAATAGATTATAAAATTGTCATTTGGGCTTAAAATTAATCACTGTCTTCTATGTTTGGTGCATTTGCACAATTTTTTAGTTTAATACCTAATTCAATAATTAAAGTATCCTCTCCCCTTGTGCACTTGTGTGATCCTGGGTGCATGATAAATAGTTATTGACTCTAGAAATTAGGCCTTCCTTGGTGGGAAAAATTACTCACCCCAAGGTGACTCAAACTGACAAAGAAGCTTTTTAGCCAAGCTACTCTCGACCAGTATACAAATGTGAATCCTACTGGAAAGCTTAGGATTATAGGTGTAGATTTGTTATTGTAGACAAGATCATTGTATCTTTCCTCACACATAGCCACCTGAATAGATGCCCTTACTATGAGCCAATTGTTTTTATTTAACCAACAACCTTCTATTTGTTGGTGCAAGAGGTTGGACCTTTGAAGCCATCTCGCATTCATGCAGTTCGAAGTAGAGATGAAAAGTATGCCTTGGGAGTTTCATGGGTACTGAAGCTTGGCTGCCTTGGAGAAGTGAGTGTCGTGGAGTGGATCTAGTGGGGTCAAGCTTCTAATCATCTTCTTTGAATAAGCACAGCTGGGGAAACCCAAGTGAGAACTCAACAGATATTGTCACTACTAGCCTTAGGATTGTACTTGTCTTCTAGAATTATAGATGTTCATGTTCATCAAACTTGAAACACATTGTTTTTTGATTGTCTTTATTTTCCAAAACTTGATTACAAACAAAGACATTCAAATCTTCCATTCACCAAAAAACTACAACTATCAACCAGAAACTTGTAATTGTCAAACTAAACCGCAACTAATAATCAAAAAATTGCATCTATCAAAACTGAGTCCAATCTATCATTTACCAGAAAAACCAAGTCACATTTGTTTACCAGTAAGTCACATCTGCCTCAATCAGTCGCATTTGATATCCTGAGTTGCATATGTCAAGTCTGTTAACACCTCTAATACTGGAAAACCATATTTGAAACCCTCTATGATGCATCTAATAGTGTGAATCGCATTTGCAGTATGGAATGATGCATATGCCCTATCATAGACCCAAACCTTGTTTACCAATTCACAACATGAGTCCAAAAAGACTGCATCTGAGAAATCCTAAGTTGCATTTGATATAGTGAGCCACATCTGCCTGATACAAACTTGAGACATAGTTTACCAGAAAACCACATATGACCCAGAAAACCGCATCTACTAATTTTTGCAAAGCATCTGTTATCCTACAACACATTTTCCTAATTACCAGAAAACCAAAATTCACTATCACAATCTGAATCCAAACAGTCATACCAGTCTCTAATCTATCCCTTCACGATGATTCTTGGACAAAAACCAAAATTTTTTCTCATACTTTGCATGATTGCATTCTTTAGGTATCATTTAGTCATAATGATCGGTATCCTAGTTGTAAATCTTACTTTCATCTTAGGATTCTTTTTTACCTTCAGATAGATCAAAATTTTAGGGAAATCATCATTTGCAAATATTAGAATAGGCCAACTTTCCACACTTTGGATAAACCCATGCTTCAACGAACATTGTCATTGGACCTAGTCATTTGTCACCATATCTTTTGTCCTATACGTGAGTCCTTACAACTCATTATTCTAGTTTGGGAGCTCACCTTATCTTTTGGTCCTAGTCCTATAAAGGTTCCTTTTCAAAACTAAATTGAAACCGAGGTTAAACTTTAGGTGGTTGGTAACCTCTTTTAAAGTCTTCCATAATATATTACTTTAGAAGTTGACTTAGAATTTTTCATACTTAGACACTGTCATCCTAGGATAAAATTATTTTAGACATTCCTTATTTGCAAGAAAATACCAAAAAAATAGGTGCATTCATTCTTTATATCCAGAAAATCCCAAAAACATAGAATAGATTCATATCATCCATAGACTTAGTTTTTGCATCTCTTGCACTTTCAACTTATCTTACATGGTTGAAATGAGGTCTAAAAGGAAAGAAAGAGAACAAATGGCTCACCCAAATTAATTCATCAATCCATTCTTAAACCCCTTTCAAGGGACATCCTCATCGAGACCCCACAAAACTTTGTTAGACAAATTCGTCACTAAAGAATCACAAGGACACATTATAGTAGAAGACATAGATGTTGTTGCACAAGACCCTGAGTTTTCCTCCTTTGTAGATGACTACCTAGCAAATGATCCTTAATGATACTTAGCCAAATTGCTAGCATAAGGTGCTAAGTTACCTCCTGGGTTTGACATCCATACTTTACAAACTGCATCTACCCAAGGGACAACCACATAGTGTCATTATACC